>VOMN01043250.1:0-47865 GCA_014899125.1 Orchestia grillus
GAAGATCGTCAACGTTCTTTGGCCGCACTACGAGATTAGTTGACGGAAGAGGGGTTTAAAATCGATCAGGTCACTTAAAGGCCCAATGCCGCACAGAATTGAGGTCATTATTCCCGCTCGTAAAGGTCATACACCACGAAGTAGCAGTTGACAAATTTTTTGTTCGTGGAGTTTACTGTAATTTAGCTGTTTAGGTGGTGAATATTCAAAAATTAACGAGGTAAAACAATATTTCTCTGTACTTCTTGAGTATTTACCGTGTGATGAATGTTTGTTGCATTCATCATTCCGTTCACAAGTTCATGATATTATTTTTTCATGGCTTTCAATTAGAATACAAATATTTCCCTAAACTTAGCCAAAACTTTTGTCCTCATTTTTCTCACTTTGGAAATTGAGACGACTCGTTAATTCGTCCTAGGTATGAAATATGACTGAATGTATTTCAGAAGAGTGAAAACCTTAGTGAACTTGAATTGCTGCAGTAAAGTTTGATTCGCCCATTTATTTACAGCGGCTCAATTGATGACCAAATTCAGACTGAATAGGTCAAGTTCCGTCCGATGAATTGATGTAAATTTGTTCAAGACGACAAAGCTTTTGACGTGAGAGTAGTGTAACTCATGTGGTGTAACTCATGTGGTGTAACTCATGTGGTGTAACTTATGTGGTGTAACTCATGTGGTGTAACTCGTGTGGTGTAACTCATGTGGTGTAACTCANAGCAGTTTTGAACATGCCTCTGTGGAGTAAAATGTGTTCATTTCACCGAAATGAACTTTATGGTAAAGTTCGTTCAAAAAACTTTGAAACCCCCTTTATATATTGCAGTTTTATATCTACGATCAAGGACTGCAATATCCAAGTATTTAATTTCCCCGAATGAACACACACGTTTATGAAATAAAATAAATGATAGTTTGCATTATTTTTTAAATTCATAACAATGTTTTTTAAGTAACGCTCTGAATATAACACTCGTACATCACACATCTTTCCAGGTATTCTGCGCATAACATCCTGAGCAGCAATACTCTCAGCATCGCGTTTTTTCCTACGTGCCATCGCATTAACGTCGGAAAAGAACGTCTGCTTTCTACGTTATTTCCCTGGAAAGATAAATGGATCACTTTTTTGCGAGCATAGCCCGATCAGCTAAGATCTCTGGACAAAAGAAGGTCCAATGTTGCAAGTCATCGCAGGAGTGCAGCGCGTAAAACGGCGCACGTTTTGCATAGCTTTTGGTTCGGTTTGTCTTTTTTTCTGCGGAGCAAGGGCGAGTCGAGCTTCCATGAGCTTTTTCCTATATTTTTTTTGGGTGGCGGGGGAGGGGGATGTGTGATGATAAGAGTGAAGCAGCGGAAAGAAAAGCGAGAGTTGGAAAGTTAAGTGATTATAAATCTTTCCATGCAAGGATACTAAAATAATTCCTCCAATTTTCCTGATAGTTCGCGCTAAGAGCGGAGGAGTCATTTTAGTAATGGTGGAGATCTCAAGAATAAAGAAAAGTAGTTTGCCATGGAAGAAAAATCATCTTGTTTTTACTTATTTATTAACCTGACCTTCAGTAATGAGTGTGAATCGCAAATTAAAATCTGGTGCAACCTAGAGTGATGTTTTTATTCTTGCTCGCCAGTCAAGGCTCTCATCAGATGTTGAACAAATCTATGAGCTCTGCTATAAAGAACAGTTTGTGTGTTCTTATTACATCATTATAACTCCGCCTGAGTTTCATCATTATTTTCTGTACAGGTGTTGCTGCAGTGATGGAGGTAGATGCTGTGTTACTCAGTGTTACTCAGAATGAAAATGTACTACGTTATGAATACTGTCGTCGAGCCAGTTCTGGTAAGCTTCTGTTTGTATAACATAGCAAAGGATTTTACAATATTTGAATACAAATCACATGCTTTATTTAACATCTTTTTGAATAATTATATACTTCAACCCTCGCACTATCGCTAGGTCCAAAATCAAACGATGCAAAAACCTAGGAAAAGTATGCAAAAATATTCTCTATTCCTCTTATTGCCGTTCGTAGAACATATTTCCGTGTTGACTACAAAAGTGTATATTGCCAAATGACACCCATAGTATGTATTACTAACAGAATGATATTTGCATTCTGTATTTCTTCTGAAAATTTACAGAGCACCTCAGAGCATGGGTGGGATGCTCGACCGTCTCAGATAAGAGCACTAAAATAAGGCGCATCACTCATTGAAGAGAGGCTACATACGAATCGTATCTTCGGGCGTTCGATGACGATGAGCAAGCTCCAGATCCTTCCTAAGGCCCCAGCATTCAATTTTCCTGTAGTTATGATCCCGTGGAGCATAAACCTACGTCTGAGAACATGAGAAAGGTCTAAGTTAAGCTTCCACCTCGGAATTCTCGTAAAGTCACCGATTTTAAAGCCTTGAATGATGGCTGGCTCTGTACTGGAGTAAACGTAAGTTTTGAAAAAACTTATTCATATTTTTTAAGATCTAAACCTTACCAGAGAAATAAATATAAAAGTTGGATTCAGGGTACAAAAAGGATTTCAAATCTTTTCAAAACATGTAACTTTAAGATGAAGTTTTGAACCACTTATCAAAGCAATTATTAATGTTAAATTATCAATGTTGAGGAAATGTGATCTTCATCTACACAGTCGTCCGCTCACTGTACATACATCATTCGCTTATTGTGGCAATTATGGCATGATTGAAGGTTATTGCAATTTTCATTTCATACATAGTAATATTCTACAGAAAATTTTTCCCGGGTGGTTATTATATTAAAAAACAATGGAAAATTTTCATCGATCAAAGTAAGTAACATGATGAAGAGTTACTTATTTCAAATCATGAAAACCACGCAGTCAGATTACCCGGCTCTGATAAAAAAATTCATCGCTCGCAATTTGAAAACCGACAGCTAATGAGAATCTTTGCAATAGGTCCGTAATCAAACAGTTACATACGAGTCCGAATCCCTACAGCATCGCCTCGCCTCCACAAACGACAAGCAAGTCTGGAATTGGAGATGAACTAACTGACGTCTGCCAGCAGGTGGTTGGTCACGTCTCTCTTGGACGCCATGATATGCCTCCGCGACACATCACCCATGGGAGCATGGAAGTTTATCTTACTTAAAATAATCAAAATGAACAATTTTAACTCTTGTCTAATAAAATGAACCCATACCAACAATTGTCATATATAATAGACAATTTCAATCCTTGTCGAAATAAACGAAAGATTTCAGTCTTTTCAAATACAACGAATAATTTCAAACTTCGTTACACTTTTACCTCTGTTTGCTTCGGTATAAAAATTCTAAAGAATCCTTCTAAAAATTACAACAATTGAAACAGCGTTCTAACCGCAAATTTTTTCGCTCCCAAGAACTGTCGCACGGCTCCAAAATAAGAAGGCGTACAAGGTAGAAATAATTATTCGCCACTTGAGAAACGGGTTCAGCTGCAAAAATTCTAAGACCCTCTGCCGTATTCCACTCTCAGGCCGCCTCTTCAGTGAGTCTGTAGAGCGTCACTGAAGAACTGCTTTTATCTCAGCCTTTTTGGCCGCTTTTTGCCTGTGCTTGATCATCTTCAGAGCTCACTGCGCTAAATTAAAAGTCGCTTTGCGTCTCTTTCAGTAGGACTTTGCTGAAGGAAAGCTTTCTTAGTCCCGACTTCGGTACCACAGATTCAATTACAGATATGTACGTAAGGCTCCTGCCAGTCGCTGTACGCTGCGGGCAAGAAAGTGCTTAATGCCTCTGTTTGGTCGGGCCACGAACAGGAAAATGGGACTCGTGTTCCGCTCCAACGCCTTTGATTCTTAATCCACAATGTAGATATCGTTACACGAATGGACATAGGTGAGTGTGGTAATTAGATCTTAGTTTTTTCTTTACGTGGGATGCAAGAACGGTTTACTCTCGTGGGGTTAGCACTTGAAACGTATGTCTTGAGCTTCTAAGTAAGTGTAACAAGAGCTCGAGAGCAAGAGAACTGAGAAGCTTCTATTTCGGTGAGAAACTTACACCTTTTTGAGAAGATTTTTTGTTTTCAGGGGGAAAAAATGTCGAGACACGAATATATTATCAACAAATATTCGAAACACATAATACCGGTCGTGGTACTTTATTCGTCTTGACGTGTGCATAGATATTACAGGTAAAAATTTAACTGATTGTAAATTTTCAGTATGATCTCATTTATTAACAGGAGAAGCTTTGCTGAATGGAATGAGTAGCATTCATTTTCCTCGTAGGAAATATGTAGAATTTATACATTGTCTCATATCAGCCTCCCAAAGTTACATTTATCATTAGTCTACTAGGTTTTGTTTATTTCATATCTAGTTTTAAATTTCTAGATCTGATCAACGGTACTGACGTTTGAGTAGAATTGTACAAGTGTGTCAAAAATTTATTTGTCTGAAACAAATCTTGTGCGGCATTGCTACTGAGATTACCCCATACGGTTACCCCATACAAATAGTGAGAGGGATTGCCACTGAGATTACCCTATACGATTATCCCATACAAACCGTGAGAAGCATTGCCACTGAGATTACCCTATACGATTATCCCATACAAATCGTGAGAAGCATTGCCACTGAGATTACCCAATACGATTACGCCATACAAATCGTGAGAAGCATTGCCACTGAGATTACCCCATACGGTCACCCCATACAAATAGTGAGAGGCATTGCCATTGAGATTACTCGGTACGATTCATTTTCAAAAAATAGATCTCCTATGAAACAATGTAGTTTAAGCTTTATTCGAAAACCGAGCAGTTATTTGTGAGAACTACGCTTTAAAGTTAGCTTCCAGATTTGCCTCTGTCCAAAACTTTATCAAGAATGGGTTAGATAAAAGCTTTTATTTACCGTCTCGTAGTGAAAAAAGTCTTAACGCGGATTGTTCAAAGCGATCTAGACGTTACAGTTGCCTTCACCCAACGCCTCAGTGTAAAATTATCCTTTGCCACATTTACGGGATCAAACTCGAGTCTAGAGGCCTGGCTTATCTTCCTTCCGACCCCAACGGAGAGGAGAGAGAAAAATCCTCCAGAAATACTATAAAATAAAATGACCCCGCCGCTCTGCTTTAACATCGCAATAACAACATTATCTGTACAGAGTTCGTCTGGAAATTTTTAGCTTTACGTAGTTTCGGCGTACGTTATCTGAGCTTGGGTAATGCCGACTGTGCCCTATTTCTCTTATAACCGGCAATTAAAAGAGTTGATTTTCAAGCCATGAATTCTTGGCTGTGAAGTATTTGTGAATAGTCTTTGTTGAATTTTTGGTCAGATCGATTGAACATGCTCACGTCCCTGATCTCAAAAAGAATTACAACATTTCTGAGTTATTCTGATTCAAGCTTGACACGAGTATACGTACTACACGAGTATCTGTCAACAAGACGTGCAGTTGCTCATATCAATGTGTATTAACTGTTGAATAGATTTATTTTACACTGAAGTATTTCTGTTTTTATTTTAAGTATTAGAAATGAAGCGTGATTTAATTTCCATTATCTAAGGTTAAGAGCTCGATTCCTAAATACGCCAGAGTGCTCAGAATTAGCCAGTTTTCAAGGAGAAACCGTCTCATACGCGCCAGAAATTTATTCTGTCGCGATGTAAGAGAAAGTTTTCACTCTTGGCATACACTTCTACGTACGCGCACACGAAATTAGTTTTTTACCACTTGTTCAGAATTAACATTTCTGTAACGTATTTCTCATCAGTACTTCCGAGTCACACTTAGATTAATCTCACTACAACGAATTAAGATTTATCCCCACGCGACGCACTCGAGATTAATTTTTATGTTTCTCACTTGAGATTTATATCTCCACGACCCCCTTGGGATGGACTTTTCTGCGACGTACTTAGGACACCTCCCTGTGGCTCTCACTTTTTCCTCGGCCTAATGAAGTTCTGCCGACTAGAGGCAATCAATCGCTGCGGTTTCATCAAGCAAGGGTTCACATTTTTGATGCGACAGCAGCTAGCTGCAATCAACTCGAAAAACTGGAAGGCAACTCGAGCGGTATCCACGATACAGAGATGCTTACTTCAAAAGGGATCAGTAATCCTACTAATGCGGGGCCCTGCAAACATAGCGTTTACTCGGCACTGCATTAAAACTTGGTCTAAAACTTCCATTCCCAAGTCTGCTGAGTTGGAATTGGAACGTCAACATCACAGAATCAGAGCCGTACATTCCCAGATCAGAATTAACAGCTGTGTTTGGAAGCTTTAACTGAGATTAGTCTACGAGTTTTGATGCGTTTTGTAGAAGTTTAGCAAATTCCCTATTCAAATCAGACGACGTTATTCGAATATACGCATTGCATCGCTGCGTTACTTGCGTTCTATTAAATGATATTTTGAGACATTTATTATTTATTTACTAGTACTGGTGCTTCTTAGAGACAAATTTCTCATTGTCCGCCGCTAATAAGAGCGCCATAGAAATACAAGCGGCACAAAAACTTGTCTCATTCAATATCCTCATGCTCCCCTTCCTTCCATTTCGATCAACGGGAAAACTTGCGTGCGTAAAGAACACACCGGCGCGCCTTAAAAGGTCGAGACTGAGAGCGAACCTTACAGAGACTTTTTCAGTGGCATAAAAGGGGGCGTGATCGAACTGATAGCCTTTCAATGGGACAAAAGAGGCAAAAATGCCAAAACAGATCTCAGGACAGATTGCTAAATGCATTTCAGTTGAGGTTCGCTGGAGCGCAATAAGGGCTGCTACAGGACGGTGATCTCACGATCGTGGAGCAAATCTCGTCGATGAATTGTCGTGAATGAAAGATCTGTGTTTTATTGGCGCCTTGAATGAATTTAATGGCTCCTGCACGCTTTCCATAAACAGGTTTTAACTTTTTGGTTAATGATGAACTGACCATAAGAAGGTGAAGGTTATACAGGGAGAAAATTATTTTTATTGTGAAGTTAATAACATCATCAATTTTAATCTGAACAATACCAGTGAGTAACTTTGAATACATATTTTCATCTTTGCAGGAGGAAATTTATGTACATTTTCTGGTCATATTCTCTCTGCAGTGGAATGCCCTTTAACTGGAAGTACGCAAATGATCTGGGTGCTAAACCACACCAAACAATTGCCGCTGAACGTTTTCACCAGTTCTTGTCTTTGATGATGACAAATCATAGGAGGTGACTAACGACAACTACCCATGCATTAATATCCTGCACTCATTGCTTGTACCTACATCCTGACTTCATTCTCGAAGATTAATACACAGTCAAGTCCAAATTTTAATCAAGGCGATCCTGTGACTAACGACGCGTCATGCCGTGTGGAGGCGGCGGGTTGGGCGGAGGCGTCTGCTTCTTGGAGACCTAGCGAGGTTCTGTGTGACTTGAAACATGACTAGAGCGCAGCTAGTGAGCCTCGTAGTAACCAAAGCATGCATGTGTTCAGAAATCTAAACTCTTACATCGTGCGTGTATGAGTTATTCACAAGTGAGAAGAAGAAGGCAATGTGAAATGAGAATGAAAAAACAGGTTTCTATCCTTCTGAAATCAATGTAAATTGATAAATACATGTCCACCGTCTTTTTCACGGATCATTCAAAGTTTGATGTTGGCAAATGCTCGAGTGCGGAATGATTATTTAATGAAAGTGAGGCATGAGCTCAACGAACATCATGGATACATTGATATCATCAAATCTGATGTATTGCCTTAATTTTGTACGCATCCTCAATCTCTAAAACGTTATGTATGACTGATATCGATAAAAGTAACATTTGAGTCATTTGTAAAACTCGTACCTCAATATTCGCAACAAATATTCGCGTCTGAACTCTGTGACGTGAATACGTCGGCATTGTAATCTCTAAATGCAGTTACAGACTTGAACTCTAAATAATAACTCATAGTGAGTGAGTGGGTTTAGTTTTTTATTTATTAACCAAACTGTTCAAGCACATATGCACAATAACGTGTGTTCGTACAGCCTGCCAAATCTCAACGAGATGAGACGTGTGTAGCAGAACACTGAGGAAATGAAGCTCAGAACATTGCTCCTTCAAAATGTCACAACGGTGCTCACGGACAAAAACGACTTTACATTCTTTCTTACACTTGTGTACCGCCCGCACATCGTTGCGCTCCAGCGACGAGCGCAGGTTTAAATAGCTGTAGTCGTGAGCGGAACGTTGGAGCGAGACCGTTGCACTCAGAATGCGTGCTTGCAGAGTAAAATATCAATGCACGGCGTAGCTTTTGCAATCTAAATAAGGATTCTTGCGGATATTGATGCATTGACTATTTTCGTGAATCATCTAGGTCAGGTTTTAGTAACTTTTCTGCTGCCCAAAATTTACGGGAAAAATGATCAAGTGGAGTGTATAATCCTTTCAAATTTGCTGATGTCACGAAATATAAATCACAATAACATGAATTGTTGACATGCATGGAATTTTTTACCTTTTGGTACCTGGAACTGCACCACCGGCTCAAAAGATTGGTCGTACCCTTGTAAAATGTGGATAAAATTTAGAGAATTTTTCCTGGTTTCCTCCTAACATATTCGAAGAAAATGAGTAGGATAACAATAGTTGCGTTTACTGCCACTGGCAGTCAGTACTACTCCTGCTCTTTCCACTACAACAAGCATGAATGATCCCAGTGAAAAAAGATTTCGAAATAAACCTTCGTCTCGAACACAAGACGAGTTCTACGTCTCAAATAAAAATATCCGCCAGAGAAATATCTCAAATGCTGGCCGTAGGATTTAGGATTGTACAAAAGAACAATTTATTAGCGAAAAATGAATGATGAAATATATTCATGCAGTAGTAATATAGAGGCCGAGCTAAAATTCTGAATTCTCAGGACAAGTTTCTCTGAAGCGATTAGTAAAAGCAAAGTGACGGAAAAGTATTCAACAGTTGCCTTGCAAGTTCATCAAAGATCCAAGAAAATTTATTTTTGCATCATGCGCGAAGAAAATGGGTTTAGGAGTTGCGCCGTCACCAAAAAACTATCGGTCAGTAAAGCTAATCGAACGAAATGGCTCCAATTCCTGAAATGCTTCAAAGACAACTGTAGAGAATGGAAACACGTCCTATGGTCAGATAAATTTTCGAACACCTTCTTCCAGAACAATGGCAAAGTTAGAGTAAGATTGGAAGCCCCTGAAGCTCTGACTTCTTCATGCATCGCTTCGACAGTACAGGCTCCCGGTGGCAGAGTAATGATCTAGGGGTGTCTCAGATTGTCGAGAATAAATGCAACAACCTTGCGCATGAACAAGATGCAATCTCGGGTCAAGTCATTCCACGTCAAGTTATTATCCTAAGTGACGAATTACACCCATCAATAGACTTTCATATCCTTGAAGATTCCGGTATTTTTCAAGACGAAAACACTCGCATTCAACTGTTTCGTGTAGAGTAAGATTGATTTAAAGATCACGAGGGATCATTTTCATGTGCGGAATGGTCTGCATGGCCTCCTTGATTTTAACCTTGAAGAAAATTTGTACCACCAACTAGATAATGAGCTGCGAGCCTCAACACTCTTTGTATATCGTGGAAAGATCTTCCTCAACGTTTGCTCATACTTTGGACAAATATTCGTGTATATTGTTTACAAAATCTTGTAGAATCAATGGCTAATATTTGTAATCAAGGTAAGAGGTGGTCTAACAATCTATCAAGCTTCATTGCTTTCGTTAAATCTCCATTTCTGCAATTTACAACTTTTTAGCCGTATGGTGTTGAATAACAAAATCGTAAATGTAACTCATGAAATTCTATTTCAGACTTCAAACCATTGCTTGTAATATATTTCCTTTCGAGTAAAAGGCGTAGTATGAGCTACAATTTTCAACGCAGTGTCGGCGACACAAATTTTAATTTTCAAGGATAAAAAACTCACCCGTTATCCAAGTATGCAACAGTGAATTTTAATTACACAGTAATCTAAACCAGACACTCACATGGAGGAGGGTTGTGAACGTCACTTCGGTGAGACCGATCGTTAACCAGCCTGATCTGTGCAAATTCCCCAGAGATGTTTTGGATACAATTCTTTTCTATTGGATGGCATCGTTTTTTAATAATCCTATTTCACTAAACGTGAAAGAGTAATACATATAGGGAAACAAAGAACTTATGTTTCCCTATATGTATTACTCTTTCGCTAAAAAAACTCATAAACTTTTAGGAAGCGAAGTTTTACTAAGGAGAATAAGACCAGTGAGCAGATAAAAACATTTTCTTTTCAATCTGTCCATTTTTTCAAAAATCATCTTTAGGCAGAAACGTCTAAATTTCAATGGACTACGAAAATTTTGTATTCTCAATACAGAACTTGGAGAAGAATTAAACAATAGAAATGATTATAGGGCACTTAGCGCAAAATAAACTAATCGGTAGAACTTCAGCGGTCATTTAAATTTGGATTATTTTTAAAATCCATTAATGGATTCTAGCATCCACGGGTCCAAATCAAATCCTGACAGTGATCAACAATGTTGAAAATTTCATCCTGAATAGGATGGTGTAATTCTACCGCATGGTTCCGAATTTTACTATGCATTGGAGTAGTAATTAAATTTCCTTTTGGTAGGAAACAACCTTATGGAGACTTACTCGTACCCTCAATTGCTTCTTGGTTGCACCTATGTGTATAGGCCGCAGAACACTGTCCGCATTGATATCCATAAATAATACAAGAGGCAAGTAAGGAGGGAGCACGTCTTCATTAAGCGAAAATAATTTTGAACAGAGTTGATCGACTTGAAAATTACTCTGACTTGGAGATGCGGATAGAATCTAAATTGTACAAAAGTTTTCTACTTCTGAGTTTCATTCGCGATCTTGAGCTAGATTCTGGTTGTATTTCAAGAAATTGCCAAATTAAAGTTGCAATGATTTATTGTGCGATTCATGTTGGGATACTTGAAAACATCAAGTGTTTTTTTATTTATTAACCCAAGCTTCCGGACGTTTAAGCAGCGTGCGTTTTCAAGAGAACGAAACAAATAAAACTTTGGATCTATCATCTGCACATCTGTAAATATTCTACGTCAACCGATGAGAAAAAAGTACGGTGGCGAATATTAACCGAAAAAATAACAGAAAGTGCGAAGAAAAATCAGATTGAAGGAAAGATGTCATTGATTGTAATTTTGCAAAATTGATTCAATCGTGAGTTCATACATTCCCAAAAATTGTAGTGACCTATTAATAGAATTTGGAATACAATTAGTGTAAAAAGCTTCCAGAAAACGTTTTGGTTTTAAGAGAGCATTTTTGGCTAATATTTTAGGTTATTCAAAATTCATCTGGTGTCCAGTTCCGACTATGTGCTCGAATACAAAGGAAGATTACCGTTAAGGCCGAGTAGAAAACGGGTGCAAAGACATTCTTTCTTCAATTTGCTTTATAGTTTCACTTTCCTAAACATTATTACTATTTTGACAATTTAATTAATACAAATATCTTTATGTTGATTCACATTAATTTTACCTGTGAAGGAGCCGAGACTTCTGCGTAAGGTGCTCGTAAGTTTGCATGATGATTGAATTTTGAAAGGTCTCAACATTTAGGCTGCGCTCTAGCTGACATTTTGATGTAATGAGGAGCCACGCATCGAGCGGGAGTTGGTAGCTGGTCTTGGGTTCTTCGAGGAGGGATCGTGGAAATGACGGCCATAATGAACTATAATTTGGGTCTCATTTTTATTCGAAGTTTTAGATGATTCAGTATTTTTCATCAGCTATTTAACTTCTGCTGCATACTGAATTTACTCTATTTGTCAAATTTTAACTGACGCCTCTTTTGAGCTGGCAAGCAAATATTAAATAATGGTTGGTGTTGGTTGGTTTTCGGTAAGTTGAGAATTTCAGGGATCCGTTCGGGTTTCTTGAAATCAGCAGGTCCGAATAGGACGATTTTTCATTTTGTTATTTTTCTGCAGTTAATCATGTATTATCATTAATGAAACAAAAATGATTTGGAAAAACTTCCCTCGTGATTCGCGGCAATATTGCTATGACATCATCTATGTAGCACTTTCAAATCCCTAGTTCGTTTGGTGAATTTTAAAGAGTTTACTATCCATTATTCCGCTAGCACTACTGAAATAGGAGAGCCCATATGATTTTATTGCTTTTATTCGTGTATTTGGTCATACCATTGGAAGACGGCAGCTTCGAGCACACTCGGAGGAGCTTGATTACGTGAATGATCCGTAGGGAGTTGTGTTGCAGTATGATTTATAAATTCTCCGACCTCAAACTGGAACCCCTCTCATTGAACGAAAAGTTCGTTTGGTTATAATCTATGACTCTCGCGTTGACTCCAATCGATCATCATATCCACGATACTTGAGTTTAATAGTACACCAACTTTTGAACTCTAGAAAATCAGAAACATATTACGCCATGAAATTTGAAATCTCCTAACATCCGAGCATCGGCCTTCTCATATGCGTACGCGATAAAGTTTACTCGGGCAAACATCTACATCATTTTGAAACTCCAGCGCACGGTGGAAGTGAAGCTAAGATGAAAGTCAAAGGCATAACTCTGAGGCTAAAAATCAGGAGGCAATCAGTGCAGCTTCACCAGCGCCCCTGCTCCGGTCGCGCTGCCCCCGGCAAATGTATTTCAGATTCGCAAAACTCCCCGGCACCGCTCGCCGCATATCGATGAGCAGTGGCGGTGGAACGCTTGAGTATCACCGTGCCCCAAAAAATGACAGCTGGGGCAAAGGCCGTCGAAGCAAAATTCAAACATTCGAGGGATTCAAACGTTGCTGCTTCAATTTTAGACGTAGCAAAACTATTCCGTTCCCGATCTGTTAGATTTCCTTCAATATTGTTTTTTATCGATTAAGTGGAGGTAGAGTTGAAATATTGAGATGGAAATTGGTGAGGTTAAAATGTGTAACAGCGTAGTAATAAAAGGAAGCTGTTTATATTGTGTTGCGTATGAAAACCAATGTCGTCGCTCGAGAAAAGTTTTCTGAGTGTACTATATAATATAAATTTCTATTCAACGAAAATGCTTCGTATTACATGACATCTGACGCTGATACATTCAAGTATTTTTTTCTAACAGGTAATAGAATCTGGCCAAACATTAAAAGAGTTCGTCAAAAAAAAGCGTTTGTCACATTAATGAGAATCATTCAAACTTTTCAAACTAATTAGAATCTGACTGAAATTCCCCTTCGAATACAACGCAACGAATCCTCTCTTGCATCTGTTGAACACCGCCAAATCCTACGAGTGTCGTTGAAAATTCCTGATTGTGGAGGGAGAGGATGGCAAGAGAGACTGCGAATAAAGTGCGCGGGGTTTTGTCCTCATAAGATTTGTAACCGAAATAACAGGCTAGCTCTAATGATATTCTTGTGCGGTGACAGCTGCGGCTTACAGAACAGGGGATCTCAAGCCTCCCTCGCCCAGCGTCAGCGATATTAGGGACGTGAATGCGACTCAAGGAACAAGACTCCTCACCGCCCTCGCAATCGTCTAATTTGGGACCACAGAACGCAGAGGCCTTATTGTTGCTGTACAAGCGTTTCGTGTGTTGCCGTAATTAGTGCTAAACATGGTATTAGTCCATTTGAGAGTTATCAAATCAGATAGAAACGAGGCGTCTTATGAATTAATAACATAAAGAATGTGATGCATGCGTACGTTATAATTAAGGTCCGAAATAAGGCGTCGTTTCTTACCAGCAATGAGACGATGAACAATTCTCCACTTTCAGGTAACGCGAGTGCTGTTGCTTAATGAATATTTTCTAAGTATTGTCTCCATTCCAGCGTTTTGAGGGGGTGTTTAAGTGTCAGGTCATCCCCTCAGTGCTGCCCAGACTTTGAAGAACTAAAACGAGTGATCAAATCTTACCTTTTAATGGAACTTAACTACCGTTGCAGGTTCTGTTATTATCCATGGTCTCTTTTCATCTACTTACAAGCTTTTTAATCTCACTACTAAGAAACTTTACTCTCGGACAGGTGGACTCTGCAATGTCAGTGTCGACCTCCTTTTGGCTCTTAAGAGTTAATCAATTTAAATGGTTCTTTTACATACCGAACAAATGGTATTCAGACGGGTTTGGAGAATAAGGCGGTTAAGAATTTTCTTCACAATAAGTTCTTCAGTACTTTGAGTTGGGATTATTCCATGGCTGTGGTAAAACATGTGGAAGTCAAAATGGACATTTTGAAATTCTTCTATTCGATATTGAAAGAGTTTTTGAGTAGAGAGATTTAAAAGCTTGTGGATTCGTTGGAAAAAATCAGATAAGCTTGGGAATCCCATTGATAATCAAATTTCTGTAAAATATAAAATTTGATCAATTGTTTTCTGTATCTAGGATCCGGACAGAACTCATGGATGACCTGATTATTTTGACTTTACTTGTACTGAAAACATATATTGATAAGGTGTTCATTTTGCACTGAAAGGCTCAATTCCGGTGTTAAATTTTATTCTGAAGTATAATGGACTAAATTTTTTTGTTTCAGACAAATCCTGTTCAAGGAATTCTTATTCAAGCTTATAGTCAAATAATAGAATAATTTATTCAGATTCAGAGTGCGATCGTAGAACTCATTCCGTTTTACTGATGCATTGTTCATAAGATCTGATTCTCTTTTCCTTTGAAAACTATTCCATTTTCCCTCAATCAACCTGACAAATATTTCTTGCATTTGTCCGATGAAAATCCCAGCCCTATCGATAACACGCCACCTCCTGCAAAACAGGAGGTGGTGAAACTCAGTTCCACTCTTTGGTAACTAAGAACTGTAACAAAAAAAAGGAATGGTTTTCGTACCATTTATACCATGCAGCGCCACGAGATGTCACTATCAAAAAGCACTCAGCTCTTCGTTCATATCCATGTCTACTTTGGATGACTACAGGAAGCCTGAACACAAACTCTTTTCTTTTCAATTTCCTCGGCTTGCTTTGATGCCAGAAGATAAAAGTCCGTCAGCCGCATGCATTAGTTTTAGCCCAGCAGTTTCTCCTTGGGGAAAAAAATGTATAGGCTTCCACAGAGTCGCACTGCATTATTGACATACGCGTACAAATGAATGCATGGTTACTATGCCCAACGTTATATTTTTAATCATGAATTATTAAAGCTTCTTATTTTCAATGAACTAATATTTCATTCTCTTTGTGTGGCATTGAATAAATAAACGTCTAGCTGAGAGGAATCCTGCAACGGTTGGCTGTAAAAAGAATATTTTTCTCCTTACTAAATTTTGATAACTTTCAATCAATTTTAGCTACTTCAATATTCACGTAACACTGATGTAAATTATGTAAGCTTCAGGACGCACGTAAGACTCTTTTTTAATAAATCATCAGCGTTGTCGTTCAGCTCCAGACGAAGGTGCTTCACTCTAGCCGCTCTAGGCATGACGCTGGCTGCTCAGTGTGAGGAACTGCAGTCGCTATATTAGAAATGTCAAGTTTTGAAAAAGACGTTGTTGTAAATATGCTAAAGGATGAAGTCTGCCGAACTTTGAAGGTAAAAATACGTTATTATATTTCCTCATAGACAAGCAACACTCTGAATTAAATTTCATTCTAAAAAACGATAAGGCTACAAATGTGGTTGACAGCGTGTTCATCACAAATTCTTAAAGAAATTAAAAGCTTTGGGATTCTATCACATTTCGTCTACTGAAAATATTCGTCAAGGAATTTTTTTGCTTGAATTAATTTACTTCAAAACAAATTTGAAAATGGAATTAACAAACCTATTAATATGGAGAACACGACCCCGCTCAAACTTCTAGCCCCGCTCAAACTGATTTAAAGACGTTCTTCCTAATCTCACAACTTTTTAAAAACCATCTCACCTACTCCTGTCAAAATTATCAGAAAGCGAAACGTGCTATCACGGAGAACGAAAAGCTTTCTTTCAGAAAAGATTTGTACTTATCAAAACCTTGAAGCGAAATGTCATAATTGTTTAAGAGAACTCGTTGTAGAAGCTCACCTGTTAATTATGCTATTAATTTCGGCTCTCAAATATTCGACTGTAAGCTGCAGAACATCACATTTCAATACTCGTTTACTTGAAAAAAATTGGAATTAAGAGATGTACTTTATATCTCCAGTGATAGCTTCAGCAAAGTTCGATTGATCGCGTGGTGTGCTTTTAAAGTTCACGTCTATGTGCTTGGGCTTTGACCTCATCACTCTTGTGCTGAGGTTCTAGACCTCATCACTATTGTGCTGAGGTTCTAGACCTCATCACTCTTGTGCTGAGGTTCTAGGCTTCATCACCGGTGTGAAAATCTTTCGAACTTTATTACCTAGATGATAATCGTCGGAATTTCATTACCTTTGTGGTAAGGTTTTTAACCTCATCACCTTCGTGGTAATCTTCTGAAATTTATTAGCCATGTGGTTAGTTTCTGACCTCAAAGCTCAGAATTTCATGTTTACCAAAGACATTCGACGATAAGCTGTTGGTGTACGATACACCTATAACTGGGTGAAGATGTCAATGAAAAAAAATGTTCAGATGGAATTTTTTCATTTCACTACTAAAAAAAAGTTTGAGTTGATTAGAAATTGTACAGTTTGCATAAACAAGCAGGAACAGCGTTAGAAACAAATACGAGCACTAAACTGTGTCATGACAGAAATCTTTTATTCCACATCGAAGCGCGCAATCTCAAATGAACTGAGCATTACTACAAGTGATATTCGAGCTCTGAAGAACTTTGAAATTTCATGAAACTCGTGGATTCTCGTAGAGATAGTTTTCCCCCAGCAGTCAACACGGCTGTTCGAACAAACTCTGCGCATTGACTTGTATTGTGTGGAGCGTGGGGCCAATGTGGGGCATTAAACTTCTCTGTATTACCGAGCGGAGCGCCAGCAGGCGGTCGAGGAAATTAAAGCAGTGAACAATGCAACTTGGGGCACCGCAGCAACCAGCTTTAGAAGCTTAAATAGAAGATAATGTAAGAATGGCGTGCTGTGCGGTCACTATTGCAGTAATTACCAGCAGCACTTCCAGGGTGATAATGGTAACGATCGGTGGCGACATTTCACGAAGATTGAGTGAACATGAGGTGGCCGTGTGGGTGCGGGACCACGAGTATTGTTTGACTGGTGATGCCGTGTTGCGAGTAAGAACATTGTGTTTCTACTACTCTCTTGTGTACTTATCGTAGCTCGAACGATATAAAAGTTTACTTGTTCGTTGTTGCTTCTATCCTATTTGCCAATATTGATCAGCCTACGAACAAAAAATAATTAAAATGAGAGAGAAATATTGAACGAAGATAAACTGGGTTTTATTAAAGCCTAAAAAAATATTGAAGCGTTCCGACAGATTTGGACTAACTAAGCTACCAGTAAAATCATCATAGTTTGTCGTCTGTGGAGAGTTTCATTTCTCTCCGGCCAAGCGATGAACATCAAGAAGCTTGTGAAATATTCAGTCTTCAGACACATAATCTTAACCGCTGCCTTAATATCGGCCTCATTACCCTGTGCATTTAAAAGTGCGATTCACTGTACCTCTAAAAACTAGGAACCTTAATTTTAACGCTACATGCCAAAATGTTTATTCATGAAATGGCGGTTAAACCTTGCAGATTAATTTCGAGATTATTTAAAAAAGATATTTATTTGGGTGTAAAATATATTTTGGGCATGATACAAAAACAAGATTTTTGTATCTGGCAATTAAATGTTACTTTCGAACTCCTTCTATTCCTAAGCAATAGATAATGACCGTTATTTCTAAGGAACTTGTTTATGTTATTTTTGAATTATAAGGAAAGAAATGAACTTAAAAGTTCATTTAAAATTTTGAAGAAAAGTTTTTTTGCAATCATTTCTTTGCATTGCAATCGTTTTTATTTCTACTGCTTCGTTACAAAAAAAAATAACAATATCATGATATAAGCCCAGGAACAAGACAAAAATAAAAGTTTCCATCATGACTTACATAATATGGAGAAAACACTGGTGGCGGTCCCGTAAAACTCGTAGCCCGCATAGGCCGAGTAAGTGGCTGCTGGCAACAGAAATTACGGAAATGACGTTATGATTTGTGGGAGAGGAGCGGTGCAGACTGGTCGCTTTGGTGGCCAACTGAGCGATGCTGGCCCAAAAACAGGCCCGCGTTGTGCGGGCTTGCTGCTCAGGAAATACTCTTCAACGCCTGAAAATAATTCTCTCTCGCATTAAGTAATGTCTTCATGGAGGGAGATGAGTGCTACGAAAGCTGGTCTATCGGGAACAGCCGAGCAAAAGCGCAAATGCCCTCATCGAGGCGCAGCGTCTTTTGGGAAAAATGAAATGAAAATAATTATAATCAAAGTGAACTTCCATGCACAGAAAAAATATTGAAAAGAACAAATGGCTTTGGCGTGTAAATTACTAGTAGTAGTAATAGCGTGGAGTTAAAACTGAGTAGAGAAACTAGCCACAGCGAAGCATGTATTTGCTCAGTATTTACGTTAATTGCTCATCGAAAGCTCAAACCAAAATTCGTTATGGTAATTTGAAAGTACGACGTAGTTGAATTATTTACGAGACATTTTAACTTTGAAGTTGGCTTTGAGTTGACGCACGACGGATGGCAGGAGGGCAAAAGACAAATTCTGCACCTCGAAAATTTACAGACAGCGAATAGACAGAGTGAAAATTAACCAAAAAGACAACTGCTGTTTCAAAAGTTTACCTGCAAATCTGTCTGAATGCAACGTTAAATTTGAATGCTGTCTGCGTATTAAACGTTGCTCATCCCTTTTCTCTGAAATGCTAGGTTCTGCTAACAAATTAATTGGACGTTCAGAATTATTAATACTAATTAATTATTATGAACGTTTTCTGAGCTTGTGGAACAGCTCAACAAAATTGGAAATTTCTATCTTATCATTACTGAACAAATTTCCTTCTGGAAAATTGATAAATCTTCACGAATATATTTAAGTAGTGTTACTTTCAAATTTCTTACTTCCACGTGTATTCACTTGGTGAACATATTCCTAAATATACACACTTAGTTATGAGAAGAAAAAATTGAACTTTCAGAGCACCGGTAATTCATTTTCTCAGTGTGTATGAAACTTAATTCTGCAAAATGAACTAAAATGCGTTCTCTGTGCGAGATGAAAACTGTGACTCGCGTTCCTCTCCCTTCCAGCCGAGCTGTGGACAGCGGCGCACTGTGCTACTGCCACGTCACGCACGTCAAGGATCCCTTGTCATGTATGATGAAATATCATAAAAGTTCCTCGTCAGAGGTGCGTCAAAAATAGTTAATGATGCGCTTTCCTGGGTCATGAGAGAGTGTGACATGTATAGCACGTCAACAAAATGTTATTAATACAATATGATTGGTGATAAAGTCTCGCTTATATATTGTGCGAAATTGTGATACTAAATAATTAATAAATCCGTTAAAAGTTTTCAATGTCGACATTGGAGCCAAATGACACGGTATTTATTATGCAATCATGGATTCATAGTATGTACGTATTCCAACAGTGATTTATCTGGCTAAAGTCTACGGTATTTCTGATGAAAGTTAAATTTTCTGCGACGACTTATGCGGAGCTAAGAGAGAATGTTTCATCTACATTAAACTCACTCCACCTATCTTTCAATTAATTCTGCATATAGACAGTGAATAAAAAGAATTTCCTATATTAATAAAACATACAGTAAATTTTTTTTACAAAGCTCTTTTTGTCTAATCATACGTGCTATTGCATTTTCTACACTTCAATATGACTTTTCTTTTGCATGAGAAGAACACATTTAAGTCCCTCTGAACTAAATCACAAATCTATCAAACTAAAATTGCACTGTGGAGCAAAGATCACACTCGAAGCAATTACATATTCTGCACGCGATCAAGTTGCCAAACACTCACAAATCCGCCTGTTGCCGCAGCACCGAGCTAAGAAGTGCAGTGTGACCCACCCACGTGGGAGAAGATTTCGTAGTTTGGTGAGATTCTTGCTTACTGGTCCTCAGCAACTCGACATAAATTTCGCATTAACAAATAACATTTATGACAGAATTGCACACTGGTATCAGACTGCAAGAACTCTGCTCAAGTGTGATCAAAATATTATTTCTTTCAAATGTTTTTACTAACGTGAAAGATCATATATACAAAAGTCCTTTTTACTCGAGGAAAACAGCCATCAATTCCTGTTGTTTAGTACATTGACAAAAAATGTTTTCAAGTGGCCGAAAGTATTTCGTTAATATTTGCAAACAGTAATAACTTTTTGAAATGGATAAAACTTATGTAAATAATAACAAAGTTTTATCCCATTGTTCGTCTCCTATAACCCCAAATGACTCTCCAAAAAAATGAGCCTAGCCAGGCCATTAGAAGATTTAAGATGCGTCAGACGTACTGTCTATTAAAGTACAATAAAGAGATGTGCTCGTACCCGAAAATTTAAATGGACGACTTTAATCTGTCTTAACTTAGAAGTAAGTGACTAATTTAGAATAAGGTACACAATACTTATTAGCAAATTGATCACGTGGAGCAAGAGAACTTTTGCGACTACATTTTAATTGATCACTGAAAGCAAATAACCTCTAACGACCTGAAGATTGTCCACATGTGATAGACGTTTTCTGAGTTCATCTCAGAGGTCGAGCGCTGCTCACAGTCCGGCAATTTACATTGGTGCTTTCTCTTCCGAACACATTTTTCCTCAGTACCGAGTCTAAGCGGATTTGTGTCAGTGTGAAGTCTTACCGCACAGTACCAGCCAACATTCGAAACGCTTGTAACAAACGTTGTCTTTCAATACTGGGAAAAAATAATCCCCTTCTGTTTGCTTCACGCTACCCGAATATACCAAACCATTAAGTAAATATTCACGTATTTAAAATTTCCGCATTATATGAGCAGTTTTACATTAAATGAAATTATTCTTATTTTTTATCGTAAAAATTCGAGCCTCTTGTGGGTCAAGAAACCCCATCGAGGTGCTCGAGCCTTCACGGCACAATGCATGAAAACGCAGAGGTACGTCCAGTGGAAACATGGGGCATCGCCACTTATTTCGCTATTATTTCTGCCGTCGAAGGCGAGGGAAGGAATTGACAGTTCGAGTGACGGCGCTCCAGAAAGGCAGCCGGTGTCCCTTTTCCATCGAATGGCTTCTATATTTTCCCTCATCACTTCGCTCTCTTTCTCCGTCCAGTTTTCCTGCCAGCTGTTTCTGCATCTTTGTGCGATTCAGCTAGTTGCTGCAACGCCTAACACTGACGGTTGTGTCAGTAGTTGTCTTTTTTTAACGAAGTCAGTCGTTCGATTGGCACAACGATTTAATGATGGCCTTGTAATCTTAAATTAAATCTTAAATTAAAAAAAAAGTATTTTCTTTTCTTCGTTTGAGCAGCTTTCTTGGCCATCATTCAGTTTTTTAACACTGGTCTCATCCTTCAAGTCCTTGTCTGTTTGCCTTCGTTGTTTTTTACTTTTATGTTCTTGTCTGTTTGCCTTCGTTGTTTTTGACTTTTACGTTCTTGTCTGTTTGCCTCCGTTGTTTTTTCCTCTTATGTTCTTGTCTGTTTGCCTTCGTTGTTTTTGACTATTATGTTATTGTCTGTTGTTTTTGACTTATATGTTCTTGTCTGTTTGCCTTCGTTGTTTTTGACTTTTATGTTCTTGTCTCTTTACCCTTCGTTGTTTTTGAATGCCCAACCTACAAATTTACTTTCCCTTTAACTTATAACCAATTCTTCAGTAGTTAATTTCAGTTCTACAAACTAGTCAGCTAAATTATAATTTAAAAGATCTGCATCATCGATTGTGCTAGATTCAAATTCGTCCCCATACAAATCGACTATTGCTGTGTGAGATACTAGTGCTTCGATTTAAAAAGCGATTACGGCTATGAAAATATCCTCTCATCTTCTTTTACCTTCATTGAAATACTTAGCTCTAATAGAAATACTTCATTTCAATCGTCATA
Organism: Orchestia grillus; assembly: GCA_014899125.1. Lineage (NCBI taxonomy): Eukaryota > Metazoa > Arthropoda > Malacostraca > Amphipoda > Talitridae > Orchestia > Orchestia grillus. The sequence continues at coordinate 22,019 of VOMN01043250.1, forward strand.
AGAAGGTATCAAATTAGTCAAACCCCAGAACGAACTTCCTGGACCGTTTTTCGCATCATAGAAACCGCTATGTCCCACCACCCAACGGAGTGTCCATTACTGGCACATGGCAGAGTTCTTTTGTTCATTCCGATCAGGACTCGCTTGTTTCCTGGAGGTAATGAAGACGGACAGAAGCTCCCAAGAATGGCACGTCATTTAGAGGAGGCCAGGAGAGGGAGAGACGACTCCTGCTATGAGGAAACGCGGCCAGCCTCGGGAAAAATTACTATCATTTCAGTCTATTCTACGTAGTTTTCTAACTTTTACTACCATATTCTAAAACGGAAAATGTCTTTAACCCTTTTCAACTAAATTTTTCGCTTCAATTATGTAAGGATTGAGAGCTTTTAAACAACAACTCAGTTGAAGTACGCAAGTATCGGTTCTACGTCGAACTTTACATGAAGTGGACATTAAACTTTTAATCATTCACGATGAGTAACTTCAAATTCGCCATCGTGTTTGGTCACAGTAAAGCTTGAGCGTTGCGTTGAAAGAAAACGTTATTGCCACTCACGATTCACGATCATGACCACGATTTAACCTATGTACCGCCTTGGAATCAGTAAATGTCTCATCAGTAAATCGAGCTCTGTCATGACTGACACGTGTTCTCCTGATGCTTTGCGTTCTTTTACATATAAATAGGGAACAAACGTGGTGACTCCACAACGCCAAAAACTAACTAAAGAGGTAAACTAACAGAAGAAATTTACTCTAAATACTAATCTATACACGGGAGACACCACAAAGCACTTTTCATTAATTATCTTGAGTTAGTTCATTAAACTTTTAATGACATGGAATCGTGAACTAGGACATGCACTTGGCTGTGCAGCACTTGACATTCTTTCAAGCGCTCACGATTGAAATTCTAGCCTCCAAAAGTTTACACTCATGTCATGCTCGTGTAAACTCGTTCAACTAAACATGCACTTGCGTAAAATTCTGAACATGTTAATTTATGCTATAATTTTGGATAGGAAAAACACTTGGTAGGAGTCGAGGCATTATTCTGGGGCAATCTCTGCAGGTTTTCCTTCATAGTTTAATGTTTCAATCGAAACCCAAATGGTTTTCTACAAATCAAAAGATTGAAACATGGTGTAGAATAAGCTCGTCATTCTTAGCAACTATTTCCACAAACGTCAAGCTTTGTCAACGAAATAAGAAATATTAGGAAATTGCATGTACATATATACTACATCGTTATCGCCAACAATGATCATAGCTTAGAGGTAAATTAAATTTCAAGTTTAATCCGCTTCATTGATAGGACTTCTGGCGACATTGACAGCGAATTCAGTCCACCATTCTACTTTATTTTGACTAATCGCCCTTAAAAATTACTGCCAATTTTACGTTCGGCACAATTAAGCCAATTTTATTTTATTTGAATAACTATTACTGAAATCATAATTTTCCTCCCTTTCACTCACGGGTAATTTAGCATTCTAAATTATACAAAATTCAGATAACCATTTTGAAACTGCCGAATTTTATACTTCCAACTATCGACCGCTTACTACCTAACATCTTGACTGAGGCCAGCATTGGTATCTTTCTGTCAGCATCAACGTTGTGACGAGCTTGGCTTTCACGCTAATTTACTGTTAAAAAACACGTACAATTTTGCGCCCTGTGACGACCTGATGACTCCTGCGTGTGCCAGAATCATGTGGCAGTTGATCGGAGTTAGCATGGTACGAGGTGGCTGCAATTATTTCATAGCTATCTTTTCCAACCTTTAAAAATTTACAGTTGGAGACCACTCTTTGCACCATAAATCTCTTGCGAACCCTCATTACTGCAACTCAGCATCAACGTCAGCTTTAGAATTCTACAAATAAGAGAGAAACGAGCTTGCTGGAAAACTTTTCGTATCAGTTCCGATCGTTTAGTTTGATCACGATAAGAGATGGCTCGCCAGTTGACAGACGTGTCACTCACTCCATCTCCTTTATTAAATATTCCTCAGCCGAGCTGCCAAGCTCTCCCTTGAATCCCCGTAAAAAGGAGGCCCGAGTTTCAAAGTGTGTCAAATATTTGGCTCAAATTTCAGTCCTGTTCCGAAGGTTTTTGCTGATCCGCGTGTGACATGAGAAGAAACTCTCGTCCCACGGTCGCCTTTCTTGTTGATGCGCTTCTTTAATTCATTGATTTTAAATTCGAAAAGTTTCGTTTTCTTTACATCGTGGGCTGCGTTCATACATTAAAGACCGATACTTCGAGCTGCATAGCGCAGCGTGGCGGTGCAGCTCGTTTTCTACGCCGCTCAACTCACGGCGTGCAGAGTTAGAGCACATCGGACGTTCACGAAAATACATAATCGAACAAGATAATTTCCTACGTTAAAAAATCAATTAAACTGGCACTTTCCTGCTTAAGTCTTAGTACGATTTGAAGCGTATTGCAGCAAACACGTGTAAATATATGATATTGTCTATTCACTGTCAAACTAAGTGTGTCGTTTCTTAGTTACTTGAGTAGTTAGCTGTGACAGAAGCTCCTCTTCTGCGTAAGAAAAAATTTTAGCTGAGAGCTCAGTCGAAAAATTTACGGTATAACAGAAGGCTTTACGACCTACGAGAGAATTCTACTATTTTAAATTATTTAAATTTATTTTCACTCTGAGCTTCCTTTGATGAACTATAATAACATTTTCCTCTGCTCCCGAAGTTGACCCCATTCAGAGAAGAACTATATCACTAACAAAAGCAGAGGCACCTCAGTCCTCCCGTTAATGAGGTATAGTCATCAGGAAGAAGCATAAGATTACCTGATCTCAGAATGAATCGTTCATCGATCAGCACGTAAAATCGAACTCTAACATTAGAGCTAGTCGGCCACTTCGTGTAGAGCAAATTAGCTCAACTGAACAGCTACCATGCTTGACAAGCACATTTATTCCAAAATAAATGTTACTTTAAACGCATTTACTTATCTTTATTTCAGCATACAAATGTGAGTTTAGTAATATGTAGCGAATAAAGTATTGTTATAAAATAAAGTATTCAAGAACATCATATGCAAAATGCCTGGTATATATTCACACCCAGAGTACAAGTGCATCATATGCGTAAAAAAATTATACATTCTGTAGCCTTAATCCCAATTCCGGAAGATCAAATTAATTTATCACTTTAAGCTCGCAGATTATAAGGTGCCATCAATTTAGTGTTCGTAAAATAATTTCTTTTCGAAAGACATTCATGTTAAAATACAAAATAGCTCTAAAGATTTAAATATCAACAGAACGTGAAATACATTTAGCACGTTTTATTCTTTCCCGTAGGGCAAATGGGCGTCGGGACAAGTTCGCCAAACTTTTCTAAGCAATCCATTCATTTCCAGAAAGGAGAAGAAGGTCCAATTGGCCTCTGTAATGAGGATCTTTTCGTGTCGAGCTAATAATTGGCATTTATAGAGACGACTCCCATCGAGGGTCAGAGTATCGACTTGAGTGGCCAAAGATTAAGACCAACAAAGGCCGGTCTTTTAACAAAGACTCTCTGACAAAAGAAGGATCAGAGGGGCCAATAAGCTATCAGTAAAGAGACTCTGTGTTCGATGGCAGATATAATGAGCTGCTGCGAGCACCTATTGGGTCGTGCGGCGAGTTCTAAGACCGCTCAAACCTCAAAAGGTGACATGAGATACAAAATCCGAAAGAATTTCTTTCCCTCGACGAAAAGCGTCACTAAAGTGGGAAAATTTTCGGTGATCAAGTTCATGATGATGTGCATTTTACCGGCAAGTTATCGACATAGACACTCATTCAATCACGCACGAATTTGACGATTGAAGCGTACCGTCCATAAACGACCGTATGGACTTCATTTCAGATCAATGAGGAACTGATTTCATTCGTTGCTAAAAAAGTACGTCTGGCGCTTCCAATATGTTTTCCCCGTCAACTTAAGCCCCCGGGGAAGCACTAAAACAGAATCTGCGATTCCCTGCGGAGAGCAAAAGAAATGCTATCGTTATAGCAGGCGTTGGATCGAAGACGCAGACGATAATCCGGGGCTAGGGAGCGACGGCTATCTGTCAGAACAGGGAGCGGTGCTGGGACTTAGGCATCAAGTGGGAACAAGGTTTGTGAACGAGGGTGAGCTTGGAAATTGGGACCGGTGTGGGATGCAAAAATGGAATTAACATCAACTGGGAGTCAGAATTGAATTCTGCAGTATAATTTGAGGCTGAAATTTGGACAACTGCTCTGTGATGATTAAGAACAAAGTCGTAGCTTCCAACGTCGGGGGCAGTGACGATGGCGATTGCGAAGGACGCTGTGAGGCTTGGCGTATGTGGTGGCAGACACAGAGTGAGGCAGAGAGGAACGAAAATTTTGTCCTTTCTGATTACTTGAGAAATCAACAAAAAATTATTTATAGGGTTCAGTTTTGATCATGGGAGTTATTTTCGAAGTTTCTTATTTGGATATTACATAGCGTAACTTAATGTACAAGTTTATCCAAATTAAAAAAAAATCCGTCAAATTCTGTCGATTTAAAATATTCACTCTTTCTGCCCCACGCTGCAGAAGAGGCAGGCTGAGTGCTTCTACTAGAACAAACAATCAGAAAAACACTTAGGAAAACAAAACCCACAAAAAACATTAATTCAATCAAAAACCCTTGCATGAGATAAGAGTTGATAACGGTATATGTAGAACTGATACTGAACCAATATGTGAAATGCTTTGTGTTCAAATGTTCAAATGTTATGATGAGCAGTATGAACGAAATAGGGAAGTCTAAAGAGAGGCTCGCCTAAAGAATGAGATTGAAACTAGAGACCTAATTTTGAGAGCAGCTAATGGTTCTCGAAAAGGAAAATCACTAAAATAATGGTTAATTGACAGCAGGAATGAGGACTTTCTTTGGTTGAAGTAGGAACACAGAGACGCCGGTGTATTTCAGCGAAGATAAAGAGTAATGGAAACTTGTCCAGAAACTTCTCAATGGAAGATAGAAGTTCAGGGTCGTGAGAGGAGATCAGAATATGTTAAGCAGCGTGTGGTCCCTCACGGTAACGACACTCGATGTTAAACATCAAATTTTCAATACTTCAACAATAATGGTTGGCTTGAAGAGATAATTAAGACGAATTATGTATGAAAATCGAATGATTGTCTTTTAATGCTGCACTTCAGTAAACACCAATGAATTTCAAGACTTCTGGCGAAATATAACTTGGAAAGTGCTTCAAATATTTGTCAGGCAGCTGCAGTTCAAAACAAATTAGAGTTCCTGCATAACGGGAAAAATCGGGACGTTAAAGCGAGACAAGGAAAAGACGCTGTAGCTCAGTTCGTTTGTTCACTTCATGAAGTTGTGCTATGTTTGCTGCCGCGGAATTAGAGCAATATTTGAAAACTAGTGCGTTGTATGGGAATCAAAGCAATGTTTGAAATGATAACATATGATAATGATAACATAATATGTAATGATAACATAATATGCGCACTATGAATGATAACATAATATGTAAGATTACGTAGGCGAGTCTTTCGTCTGGCATTTTTCTTCAGTCAAGTAGAAAGTTTCAACTAACCATTTTTCTGTGATCAATCTGTGTATAGGTTTCCCTTCAAAGTTTTGAGTTTTAGTTGAAGCCTAAAATGTTACCGTAGATTGCGGTTTAAAAACAAGGATCGTAGCGAGCGATCTGCTCTTAATTGTTAGTAATTATTTACACATACGTCACGTTTTGTCAACGAAATGAGTAGCATTACAAAATTGCAAATAAATTCAATGCACTCCGATTCTGATAACCCATCATGAGCAGGGCATAAAACATCGATTACATCTAAAACGACCTTAATGGCTGCAAAAAAGAGGCGTATAAAAAAAAGCAGAAATTCTCATTTTTTGCTCCGATCCAATAAGTGATGGAAGGCGTCGATAAAGGACAGAAGACAGGATTCCGGTGAGAGGGGTTCTCTCGGATTAGGTGAGGGCTGTGCGTCGTTATTTACAACACGGAGGGTCGCCCCAATCATTATTTGCCTTCGTTGACAAAGCCGCCTCGTCCTGCACACGTCTGATGCCCAGAACACTTTCGAGAACACTCCCGCAACCCCGCCTNTCGTGACCACGAGCCCAAGTGCAAGTGAGGGAACAGTTTTGAAGTCACAAGCTATAAAGCACATAAAATTAGAATTTTAGAAGAGCCTATTATGGCCAGCCGAAGCACTTGAGACAATATGGAAACGTTATTGAACAAACAAACCGTCTTTTAAACTGGAATTTTAAAAGAATAGTCGATCTCATAGACACATTGCCGGAATATATGAGGGAAAGTACAAACACTTTTGAAAACACCAGTTTTCATAACAGTAAAACGAGAATTTCTATTGTGCGTGAATACCTATCACGATCAACCAAAACTCGTGAGAAAATAAGGAAACAAATTTAAACACAACAGCTATCGCTACAACACATATGACGTGCGTAAGGTATGTAATGTAAAAGTACATATAGTAAGCACAACACGTGTGTAAGGCTTGGGATAGCGTATTCGTTTAACAGCACTAACAGAATGATGTGACAATGTTAAGTAAAGTTATTTCTAAAAGGGAAATTTTGCCTCGGACGTCTTTTTCTCTCTGACGTCACTCAGTCCTCAAGAGCGTCGTAGTTACATCGCAAACACGCGTGCAAAAATTCTCACAAATATCACTGCATTTAGAATTTCAAATTAGCACTGCAAATTAGTGTAGTAAATTAGCACTGCAAATTCGCACAGTAAATTAGCACTGCAAATTAGCACAGTAAATTACCACTGCAAATAAGTGCAAGAAATTAGCACTGCACTACACTTAGCTACATGATTGTTCTGTCAAGGAATTGCATCCATAAGAGCCTATATGTTTTTATAAAAAGTGATAAGCTGTTTTTTCAAGGAACTTGAAAACCCGTGTAAAGTCGCTGGTGAAAACCATTTACCGTACGTCGCCGAAGACAAAATCAATATCGTATTATACCAGTACAACAAGAATATCTGCGCTTCAAGTGCACTGGTAAACATAAAATTATTACTTTTTAAAATTTCTTCAGCGAGGCTTTACGAGTTTAAGTTCACTCGATCGGAAAACAAATATTTGTTGAAAAAGTTAAAAAATCAAAAAATGTCTGGAATTGCTTCTAGAGATAACTTCCTCACGTCTGCAATACTTTCATAATATCTCTAGTCAAGTCACATGAAGAGCACCCGTATGTAATCGAAATCTGTAAAAATCGCTCTGATGTATGAAAAAAGTGAAAATCCCTTTGAAGGGACAATTTTCCAAGGATAGCTTGATCAGGAGGGCAACCCTCCGAAGGTTTATCACTGTCATCTGAACCGCAGGACTTCCCTCGTCAGAAATCGTTCGTAAATGTGATACCGCCAACCCCGAATGCGACAAGCGGTTCTATTCAATTTGTAAGAGCGATTAAAATCTGCTGCAGGAAGATAAGGACAAGGTCACGTGACTCCGGCCGTTTGATATAGCCACCGCGATTTGGCAGATCATATATCATGAGTAGGAAAGGATCAATAAACATGTTTTATATATATACCAAGCCCTGGGGATACCATCAAAGGCTCAAGCTACCAGACTGGAGGCTGTTACGGTTGTTGAAACTTGAGCAACAAAACCAACGATGTTCTCTTACAAAGCCTGTCTATTTTTGGAATTTGAATACATGTATGACTCGTGGTTTCGCTCATGAACGACGTGAGAACACGTGATTGAGCAGCCCAAGCAAGTATCCTACAATAAAAGCTTGTTTTGAACTTCTTGATTAGAGTCAATGATAAAATTCTGACGAATTTTCATTTTAAGATAAATTATCCCGACACAAGCATTTGTAGTAAATGACATTTGAGAAGCCATTGACATTGTAATACACAAACACGTCTTCTGGTTAATATTTTTGCCCTCTACCTTACAGGCAATGCTTAACAAACATCGAGCGTACACTAATTTAAAAAATGATGCTACATTCTTCTTCATTGTAATGTTTGACTGATTAACAAAATTCAAATAAATTTAATTTCAGGAGAAATTTTATAGAGACTTGAGACTCTAGGAGCATTCGTTAACCGAAGTTGACCAAATTATTTAAACATTTCTCCCAAAAAATGCGTTTATTATATTTGTCTACGTGACCCAATGGACAAACAGCTGCAGCGCAAGCATATTTGTTCGTAGGCAAAAACGTTTGTCGCCCTGTCCTGATAAATTGTCACTTCTTTAGTGATAATTCAGAACAGAGATTTAGAACAGCAGAGATTTAGTGCCAAATCTAGCTGTGGCCACAGTACCATGTGATGATTGTACTCATTTTGAGCTCAAAAACAAGAATTTAATCTTAGGAGTTGGATCGCTCAAAAATTTTCATGGTCATTCCATCACAGGATCAGTAAAGGCACGTAGCAGTCAATAAACACACTTTCGTTTATGCAATAAAAAGCATACACCAATATCAGCACATTTAGTAAGCGGTGTTCAACACAAATTTCGTTACAATATGTCACTATACTTTTATTAAGCTGCTGAAACCATTGGATTTTTATCTGGAGTATTGACAAGTCAGTCGCTGAAACTCATAAGCTTCTAAATGTAAGAATGACCCATGAAGGTAGCTCATTAAATATAAAAATTGAACAAGGGGAGTGAGAGAGATTTTCTTGTCTACTACGTTGGCAGCGATTATATTATAGCCAATGCCGAATTATTTCAGCCTTGCGATCAAATTTAGTATTCTTCCTTCGTGCCTAACGCTTGAAAACCTAACAAAAACCATACAAATGCTCCAGAAGAGCACCTGTCAGCTTATACGACAAATGATGCCATATCTTTCTCTACATAATTCGAGCCATTTCGTGTAGAATGTAGCACGTAAAAACACGCGATCCAAAACACATTGAAATTCTGCTCCCTTTCGAAAAAATATCGGCTCTCCTGCTGCAAGTTCTTCCGATGATGAAATTGAGCATTTGAAGGTCGTCTTTTAGATTGTCCACGTCTGCCAGCGCGTCACAAGAACAGGCCTAAATGAGAATGACTTCAGAAGTTGTTATCTATGGCAGATTTGATGCTTCCTGCGCAGACTTTCATCGTGAAACACTTGCACTGAAACTTTGCTACGGTCCCATTGGAAGTTCCTTGTCGTCCATGGCTTCCCTTCCTCCACATCAAAAGGCTTTCCTCCCCAGCACAATTCTGTAACAGATTTTGGAAGTCCGGACAAACTTGCGACTTGCCATTGACGTTTTCCAACTGAAATACAATTCAATTCGTGCTAGAAATGTTTGAATTTACAAAATCCAAAGGTTCTTCAAGAACTAGTATACTGCACGTCGAAATTCCCTTTGAAATGTGAAAAATTGTTAGATACTTAGTCAGGCTTGAGATATTCATTCATCATATTTAACGGATGCTTTAGATGTGCCTCAGACGTAATATATTAAGAAGACGGTGTCGTAGGCAGTCTTTCCTTGAATATTATCCTTCCTGTGAGCGGTTCAAAACACTGACAACTCCTCTAAAAAATGGAGACCCTTCATGCAATCTCCCCTTCCAGAGCGGGTCCTGTAAATCGATCTCGCATGTTAGTGACACGTCTGCAAAGTTGCTCGAGATTTGTGGCTCTGCTGCGCTATATCTGCTTCAGAGATCCGGCCTCCACCGTCCTCTCAGAATCTAAGCTTGGCATTTGTGTCCACTTCCAGCCTTGTTTATGGAGCATTTAATTCTAATGGCTTGACCGGAGTGTAAAAAACATTCAGATCCTCGGCTCCTTTTAATCTCTCTTCTCTTTCACTGGGGAGCGATCTGCCCTCAATGGTGTCGAAAGCATTACGGAACTAATGGAGGGTAATTGCTTTCCTAAACATAGGAATTGACTCAAGCTCAGAAGTACGAGTCCTGCCCCTTCTGGTCTTGCCTCAAATTGAACAGTAACCGAAAGTTCGGCTTAGAACACGTGGACTTGTTCGCGTATTATTGCTTTTTATTTTATTTGGATTCCCTGGGTTAAATTGTTAACATGAATAATCAACCGTTGTTTACTTTCTAAGATTCAACACGAAGCTTTTTCATGAGCAGGTGGGGTTAATATGCCCAGCTTTTGGATCTATTCCGTCTAATATTTGGCTGACCTCAAAATTTGCAGAGGCTTAAAATGGAAAAATATTTAGAACGCGTATATAGTTGCTGTAACCCTCATCAACTCCAGTGAAAGCAAATCTTTTAAAGCTATCTTTGTGCGTAATAAAATGTCGTCTCAAATGCATTTTTTAATACAGCCCACAACTCTGCTGCAGATGCGAAAAAAATGTGAACTTTATTCAGGGGATGGGAAGAATTGAAAGAATTGAGGATCTATTACTGAATTTTCCATCCACTCAAATTACACGTTCGCTGCAGCTGAATGCTTCGAATAAGAATTGTTTGAACCCTCAGAATTTGAGCAAAAATGTGGCATATTTCTCGTTGAAACAAAATGCAAACAAGCGTGGGGCAAAAATTCACCATACGCTGAACAAATACAAAATAGGAAAGGGAAACGTTATGGTTGCAGATAGAGTTTTAGTCGCTCCGAAGGAGATTGGCTGATTGGTGGGATGCAAGCAACTTTAAAATGTTTCGATCAGCGCAAGCTAAATTCTAAGCCTTGCAGAATAGTCGAAGTTTGAACTTGATGAGCCCAAGGTTTTCTGCATTAAAGCTACAGTGTTTCTAGTGACGTAATTCTTACGCTCGTGATTCACTCGGTGAATTTTTTCATCGTCTTGAACCCAACTCTAGTTGCAATTGTGGCCGTTATTTTGTGCAAAATTCCGAGGCATAGCTTGGTGAGGAATTCTGTAGACAGTGGTCTACTGTTGCTACTTGCAATAGTACAGAAAATGGCAACAGAAAAGGATCGAGTGGTCCATTTTGGTGTTTCAGCTCAAGTCCTTCAGAAAACGAATTCAACATTCCATGATTACATCTCATCGTACCCAACTAATCATACACACACTGTCTCCGTGCCATGAGCTTGGTACTGTTCGTATCAGCTGCTCGTGTTATGAAGTATCATTTTACGACAAGGTATGGAACATTTTCCTGTGTTCCGGGAGCGCCACAATAGGAAATGTGCCTGAGTGAAACGATAAGGCGACGGTGAGGTCGAACGGGCTCGTACACTACAGTTTAGCCCAAATTTTACAGCATGAACTAATGGCGTCAAGTATTTTTAACGCGGGAGCCTCTCCGATGGCTTTGTTGTGAATTGGTTGCCATGAGATGTAACTCCAATTGCAGGAAAAATTAGAGATTTTTCTGACTGGTAATGTAACATAGTTCTTTAGTTTGCATAAAAAATCCCCCACCTCGTAAAAAGGTTAATAAAAAAGTGAGGCAAAGAATAAATGGCGCTGTAAGCGTCATGTTCAGTTCCCTTCGAGCATCATAACATATATTACTTGAAAAATCTTGGCTAAATCCAATGATGTCATTGACTCTATTTTAATAAGATATTTTGTTCCTACCATAGCTCTAAAAATAACGAACGAATCAATGCTTCAAATCGTAGTTCTGAAATTCACGCGGAGCTGCGCGCTACCAGCCTACATTTTATGCAAAACCATTCACGGTAGCGAGTGTTCTTAAGAACCTTTATTAATTCCAACACGTTTTACCGTTGGGTTTTCAAAGCCTTACATCTACTGGTGTGGTGGGGGATGCGCGGAATGTGTGGCTTAAACTTACTTTTCCAAGGGAAGTACTCTCTGGTTACGTGTAAATGCCTCGACTAAGCCGAGATTCGAACCCAAGTCCTCTCGATTATGAGGCCATCACGCTTCCAGTACGCAATGGAGCCCGCTATAACGAGAGCTTTACGCACGTGGATGCGAGCAGCAAGTCGAAAAGTAGTCAATTTTCTGAATAAAAATATTTTCAAACCACATAAAAATCCAGGGCTCACATATCTCCAAGCATCGTCCCCCAAAATCCTCTTTTGTTAATGTTCGTGATATAGCTTCTGATTCCACACGCAGCGCGAGATGGAGACTCGAGTTTTCTTCGCTGCCTATCACAGCACCCCAGCCCTGCATGTCCCCAAGGAGTGGGGCTGAGCCTCTGTTATTGCTGCGGGAGAGACGAGTGCTCTATCCTATGCAAAGCATCATCTGTCCTGCGCCAGACCATCCTGCGATTTGGCGCTAGATGTTCTGGCATGCGCGAGGGTGCGGAACTCGGCCAGGCTGACTTTTTGTTTCTTCAAGTTCCATGTTCAAGTCAGTGGAGAACTTGCTGCAGTGTTTTGCTTCAGTCACACGTTGGAGGGTGTGGAGAAATTATTGCAGTGTTTTGCTCCAGTCACACGTTCGAGTGAGTGGAGAAATTACTGCAGTGTTTTGCTTCAGTCACACGTTGAAGTGAGTGGAGAAATTACTGCAGTGTTTTGCTCCAGTCACACGTTCGAGTGAGTGGAGAAATTACTGTAGTGTTTTGCTTCAGTCACACGTTGAAGCGAGTGGAGAAATTACTGCAGTATTTTGCTCCAGTCACGCGTTCGAGTGAGTGGAGAAATTACTGCAGTATTTGATACTGATCCGGTGGCCTGTCCAAGGGATGTAGTCACGATGGCTGTTTGAGATGGATTTCTTCTATCCTCATGCAAGTGTATGTGTGAGCAAATGAATAAATACATCGCGAAGTTTATAGCACAGGACTTTAATTTCATAAAAGATACAACAGAGTCCGTCGCGCTAGATATATGAAGCAAGGTAACACAATTTTGTTTAGAAAATTAATATAGTGATGACGTTATTACACCCTTCCATGTTCTGCAAGATAAGAATCGCACCGCATTGCAAATATATTTGAACACTACCGAAGATAAAAATTTCCAGCAATTTCATTATTCAGGTTTAAATATTTTGAAAAGCTACCTCATCGCTTCTCACCCCTTGCATTTTAAAATATTTTCCTGCCATAACTTCGCTTATAAATTCACGCTGGACTGTAAAAACAAACTGTTGCAGTCTTGGTTGCTCTGAGGTACTTGATCTAACTATGATGATGGCTCCCAGGAAACTCGTTTTCTAAGTTTTCATCGTTTAGCAATGATTTCTCTTCGTCAATGTTGTCGTTTTATAACCAAAAAGAAATCGCATTGAGCCTCGACTTAGATTTTCAGTGAAATCTTTTACCTCAGTTCATAAGTCGCACTTTCCCCTTCGACTCATCTTTTCTCCCTCGAAGGCTTAATCCCCTCACAACCCCTCCCCTCCCCTGTCCCCCACCTCTCCTCTCCCTTCTCTCTTCCTCTCCCTCATTCCAGAAAACAGACGATCTGTTCTGAGGTTTGCTCGTTCCTTTACGTCGGGAAGGAAGAAATGACGGCTACAATGCAGCTGGTTCCTTATCAAGCGAGTGATGAGAGTTTTTTCCGAAGTACTCGTCATTTTAGTTTTTCTTGTGAGACAACGAATCATAAATGTCAAATAAAATGCCTCGTCAATGAGCCGTATCATAGCACTATTCTTTAAAGTTAGGTTCTTATAATTAGGCCTTATATAGGCTCATCAGGAAAAGACAGTTTAGAAATTGAGCATAGCAATAGACGCTTGTTGTAAAATATATTAGAATTCACGAGTGCTTAAGTTCTATGACCCGAGCATAGAGAGTTTCACGTTAGGAAACTGTAGAGCCGTTCATGTTTGTTATTACGTCACTTTCCAATGTAGAACAGCAAATTTGTACAAGTGATGTTAGCGACAGAGTTAGCTTAATAAATTAGATGGCACAGGAACCATTGAAGAAAACCATTAATGAAGTCTAAGCAATGTAGGGTTAAGCCTTAGCAGTGTATGAATCTATTAATTTAATGATTGTCGAATATTTAAAGCAATATTTCGCGAGTGAAACTAAGTCAAGTGTACATGATCTCACCTTTGCATATACGTATGCGTCACTGGTCACTCATGACAACACTAATCCTGAAAGAGGAGTTACATAAATGCATTTAAAGTTTTTTTATGAATGCTCAGCCATGAAATCAGATAAATTTCTGATTTCCTGCTGAGAATCTGCGTGAACAAAACTTGCATATTGACCCAATCTCATTAAATCCTGGTAGCCTGAAGTTATAATAATTGACTGCGCAAAATTCTTTAAAAGTTCTTCAGGGAGGGCAAACGTCTTGATGAAAACCTTCGACTCAGGCTTGAAATTAATAACAACTTCTGGGATGGAGCCGAGCAAGGAGGCCGCGGCTGGGCTGAAGCTTCGTGTAGCTCGACACTAAATCGCAAAAACTGCGCCAGAGCCACGTTGATCCAAATGGGCCCGAGCGTAGACAATATCGTGTTGCAGGTACCTAAAGAAAATGACGTATTTTACTACGAGGCTCTGAAATAGAATTGTTCTAGTGCAACATGAGTCTCTTCTATAAGCCGGCAGAGTCTGGACAGCGCAGGATGTGTAGCTCTTTTTGCCACGAATTTAATTGTCTAAGACTCCTCAAAGCTGTTCGCTGGTCTCATAACACAACCCAAGTCTCGGCTCCCTTCATCGCTCCAGAAGCAGCTGGCAAGTTTCGCACAAGTTTCCAAGTATGTCGGTTTAGGTATTCAAGAGCTCTTAGGTCGTTTTAATCAGTCTTTTAAGGAGAGTTCTCCTTTGAACTGCTTTTCCAGCGCAAGCATTTAGAGTTCGGGCAGTAAAAGGACTCTTGAGCGGGCGCGGTCGTGTAATAAATCCGTTCCTTATTCAAATTTCGTTTATCACTCAACTTGCAGTGCTTTTCAGTCTCTAGAACACAATAATATTCATTTAAGATGTGTATAAACTCGAAAAGCATTAAGGGCTTTTCTAAAAGCGTCAAAGTCGTTAAAGGGGTTCGGACGCTAGGCATTTATTAGGGGGCTTGCACAACGTAATTTAGTTATGCTTTGATTGTGAGAATTATGTTTTGGAAAATTGTCTAAGCTTCAGCTCGAAGCAAAAGAAAAATTAAAACAACCAGCAGCATCTGAATCACATGCGGATCAGCGGATTTGAAAATATTTTTCTTCGTGAATCTTCGAAGAAATATTCTTTAGTACTAGACAATAAGATAAAAATAACGATGAAGATGGTTATGGTAATGAGAATGATAACAACATTAGTTAAAATAATAAACTTTTAAAGCGCTCTATGCAGTCGTGGTGTGCAATAAATATTTCGTTTGCTACAGAGCAGTTTCAATAGTAACTCTGTACAACGAAATTACAAAACAGTTTCGATAATAACTCTGTATATCGTGAGTACAGAACAGTTTCAATAGTAACCCTGTATATCATGAGTGCAGAACAGTTTCAATAGTAACTCTGAATATCGTAAGGGCAGAACTCACGATATGCTAAAATTTCTCTAACATGTTTTCATATTTTTATTTCATGTACAGTGCTGAAAGTAGCAAAGCTTACAGTGCTCTCAAAAATAGTCGGGTTGCAATTTTTCGGTTTTATAAATAGTTGTTTGAAAATAAAAATGTTGAATTGCATGTTAAATTGCACCAAAGTTTACCTTTTCTGCTTAGAAAACGGCACTTAAACGTGAAAACGAAACCCAACGATTTCAGAGTGTTCTTTACATCCGAAACTGCCTATTTCATCAAATGATACGTTACTTTCTATGCACTTGTATGGCCTGCTAACTTTTTACTTAATTATTCTGAATGAACTTCGTTAATCCCATAAAACTGGAAGACTCGCGCTAGAGGATCGAGCCACTGAGCAGCATTGCGTTGCCCTGCGTTTTGACGAGCGAGTGCCGTTCTCTGCAGCGCAGATTTATCAGAGGGCGAGGTGTTCTTTGAGGCTCAGATCTTGGGAGTGCGTTGTTTTATTCGAGGGTAATGAGAGCTAAGGCAGCTGGGCCCCAATGGTACCAATGATGTTAGGGCTACCAATAAAATTAACTCCCTGCCCCTCACGCCAGGGCTTCCCGTTCTTGACATCGTGGTCGGCTTCGACCGAACTTTTTCTGGCCTTCCTGTCGAGATCGCTCGTTTCGCGGACTGTGATGAGTTGTTGCGCAAAAATGAAAATTCCCTATTTGGGCTGGCCTATTTTTTAACTGGCTTAAAAATAGGTAAAGGTAGCACAATAGATTAACACTTACACAAAAATTATAACCAGATCGAAAAAAATGTTCAGAATGTTTACATACATCGTATGACAACGTGGGTTGAAAATTTAAAAAAAAAATCGGTGATTGCCCGCTATTAGCTTATGATCAACATGTTGATGTAACGAAGTTTTGACAAAAATCTATTTAGATAACTTCTGAGTACAGAAAAGTTAATGATAACTTTCTACTCAAAATAGAAACTATGTAACGCAGCTGGCAGATTGTATTTATCTGTCAATGTTCAATATTTCCACATGTAATCTTCACTACACGTTTCAACCTATCGGTAACCTGGCTACGTGATGGGCGGATAGTTTTTGGTGAGAGATCTTCCCAGCATTGAATGAGTTTAGTCTTATGAGTTTCAACATTTTGATGATTGAATGAGCAGGCTGAGTGCTCTGGAGAATGCTCTTCACTATGAAGGCCAAGGAGTTTTAATCTGGCGAAGAAGGAAGCCACAACTCCTAGGACCAGAAACCAGCCATATTGTCCCTATACTAAATTTGAACAAGGTTGGTCGTGAGGGAGGTGGCTCCATCATGATGAAGAGGGATGTCAGATTCACGAAATGCAGTATGAATTCCAAGAATCAAATTCAGATGTGTTTGCTGGTTTATATTCACCTCTTCTTTAATGAGTATGAGTGCAGTTTTCTGCCCTGTCGAGGTCAAACAACACCAAGCAATTATAGAGGCCGGTTTTTGGTGCTGGAATGACACGGATGTCATTTTTACACGGATGTCTTACTGAGCTTTTGCGTACGTACTATCATTGTGGTGGGTGCGTATGTACTGTCATTGTGGTGGTTGGGTATGTACTGTCATTGAGGTGGTTGTTGTTTGCTTGCACAGGGAATAATTTTTTGTCTGTATAAAAAACTGGAGGCTGAGTGCCATCACTCAGTTTCTCAGGGAGAAGATTTGCTCGACTCAACATTTTTGTTTCTGTGTGTCCAGACAGTAGTTGAGCTTTACTCTTCTTGTAGGGTGAAAGCTTTAAATCCTGCTTCAGTACATTTCGCATTGTGCTATAACAGATAGAGGCTGCTAAATTGAGTTTTTTCTGCTGGTTCTCCTTTTTTCTGTGCTTTTAATGAGTTACGATGTTGTAACTGACCGAATTAGAGTACTTTTCTTTGCAGGTGCGATCCTGTCTCTTTATGACGTTCAAAGACCTAATAAATGCCTGACCAGCTCGCACAAGGCTTGAGAAGTCTAAAAATTTTCCCTAGTTTCTTTCTTGTCCTAAACAGTTCACTAATCTATCCGCTAATTTTTCTCAAAATTAATCAATATAGAAAAAAAGTTTCGAAGAAACAATATATATTCGATTTCCGTGATACTGAGGTAAAATTTAGCCAATATATCTCTCAAAAATTTAATTAATATACGTACTATTTACTCGTATCTCAAGAGGTGTTCACCTCGCTCGCTCACCTTGCGTGCGAGAGCCTTTAGTTTCACCTTTGTCATGTTTAATGAATCCTTTAAAGATTAGGTACTTTGTTGGACGATAATAAATCCCTAGCTGGATGTTGTCACGAAGTGTGCAAAAGGAATAAAACTTTACTTGAGTTCTTCCACCCTGATTTTCCTATTTTCGTTGTTGTTCGAACATTTTCCTATAAATTTTTGTACAATAAACATTCACTTATGTGTTTGATCTTGCCCTTTCTCATGCAGGACTTTCAGTTCTCCAAGGTTTTCCAAAATATTTTTAATAGTAAAAAATGTGAATTTTTTGGTGCGTTACGAACACTTATATGACCCACTATACACGAAAAGTTTCAGCGTCACGCGATACTTCTCGAACGATGTTACGATTTACTCCAAATTTTTACAAATTATACAAATACTAATGGAAATGTACTCCATCATGAGCAGTTTACCTTACACCTCTTTTTACAGCTTTGAACTCTACTACACATACAACTAGTGTCATTCACTCCATACACTGAAAAGTGTTTTGAAATCCTCTATACTGATGGGAAACTTCATAAAACTCAATAGACATTTTTAGTCGATAGCTGGAGTCGCAAAAATATCGAAATCAGAGGGCGATCAGTAGATGAATTAGGGGTCATGTTGTAGGTGGCGTATAGGGATCTCTGATCCAATCATTGGAGCTCATTAAATGGGGGTGGCGGTGTCGAATGGGTGACAAGTATTTTGCAGGCCTCGTGAGAGGGTTCAAAAACAGCGGATACCAGAAACGACTTTCGTGATCCGAATTTCTTCAGCGAAAATAACATGGAACAAGAAAATAAACTATAACAGGATATTATATTCCGAGGGAATAATTTTATATACTCCGTACGGCAGTAATGAATAAAAAGTAGTATAAAATCGATCTCTCAATTGAGCTCTCAATTTTTAGCCAAGCTTCGCCTGTTTGACTCCAGCACTCGGAGAGGCGTTAGGCTTAACCTTCCCTAGAACACCTGATCAGGGCAGTGTTCTGTCCGACATGGCCTTCATGGCAATAATTGCTACCAGATTCCATGATAAAAAAACGCTAGTGTTGGCTCTGTTTAATACAACCTTACGCCTCAATTTCCTCAAGCAAGGGGAAATTTTTTTAGAGAGAGTACACTCGTTGATGTTGACCCATTTTGCGGTATTGAGACGAGTAATATTTCTTTTTTATTCATTACTATCCGTAATTGAAAATTCATAAATGATTTAATTCCTTCGAGTCATTTTCTCTCAAGTTGAGTCATAAATTTACAAAGTAATACTAAATGCTACTTCTAGCAATCGTTGTAAAAAAAACATCGATTCAATCTGTAGTAATTTCACAATCGACTTAGCACGAAGTCTATTGGTATTTATATAACCACAAAAGTTCACCCTAGACTGCATACACACAAAAGTTCATCCCAGACTGCATGCACACAAAAGTTCACCCTAGACTGCATGCCCACAAAAGTTCACCCTAGACTGCATGCACACAAAAGTTCATCCCCGACTGCATACACACAAAAGTTCACCCTAGACTGCATGCACACAAAAGTTCACCCTAGACTGCATGCACACAAAAGTTCATCCTAGATTGCATGCACACAAAAGTTCACCCTAGACTGCATGCACACAAAAGTTCACTCTAGACTGCATGCACGCAAAGTTCCCGAAACTGTTCCCGTTAACTTATCGCAAGTTAGTTTCTTAATTTTCGGAAGCCTTCATCCAATTTAAAGCATGTGAGCAAATAATTTTCTCTATATTTAAAATGAATTACGACTGGTTTTCAACTAACAAAATCCCTTTCGTATAAGAAATAGAAACATGCCATCAGTTTCTCATGTAGGTAAGTCACTATGCATAATTCACACAATCATACTTTCAAATGAAGATTTACAAGCAACTGTACTGTTTTTTAATTGAATGCCTTTGAATGCTTTAAAGGCTTCACGTTCAAAAAACCTTAATTTCTACATTGCTTTATTTTATGCTAACTGAACACCACCACTGTAAAAATGAAGGAAAACACGGCTTCTGGCTTCCGTTATAGAGCTTTCATTTAGTCTCGCCTCAACGCAGCCGATATTTAAAAAAAAAACACGTTGAAACGGAGCGTTGGTGGCAGATGTGCCGATAGCCCAAGCTAATGCGGGGCTTGTCATGCTGGTGCCAGCTTCTGAATCGGTCTAAATGAGCTCTTCGATCCGCTGAATTAATTTGTGATTAGGCGACACTGTTTGCGTATTGCTGCTGGCACGGAGAAGCTGGGTCCAGTCATCGCGCCCGAAAGTCAAACGAATGAGGAACTTTTTGCCCAGAAGCTGGAACAGCTCCGGAACCTGAAGCCTTAGTCCAAGATTTATGGCATGGAACTCATGCCGCTTGTAGATACTGTATCGGCAAAATTAACCATTCGGGCTATTAAATTTCTCCTGGGAAATTGCTACATGGTGAAACTTGCCTTTATCTCGCTTGACAGATTGCGCAGTCAGATCTAGAGCTGAAAGAATATGTTTTTCTGGCATTGACAATCCTAAGGCATGAATATATTCCCAGAAAATTACTTAAGACACCTATAAAATTTCATCAGTGCAAAAACAAATGGTTCCGTACGAAATAAAAATTCATAAAATTAACTTAATGTTGTGTAGCATTGATTAAAACAGCACTCTTTTATTGTGCTGCTGAGGTTTCATACGTTTTCGTTTATTTTATGACAGATGTTGAAAATTGTCGGCCGAATATTGTTGCAAGTTTCAGTTCTGCTTCAGAAAACAAAAGTTTGATGAACAGAATGACCGTTTTCAAAGTATTTCATCGAAGCTGCGAATATAATCAACTTCATTTTTCTGATTGTCTGTTAGCTCTTAAGTGTCTTATTGTAAAATAACCGTTATATTTCTTATTCCCGAATATTAAGTGAAATTTATTAAAAACGAAAAAACAATTTTGTAAACGAGTATACACATGTGTACTGGAATGGTGTGGTTGAGATATGTAGTTGAAAAGTGTGGTTAGGTCAAAGTATGTTAGAATATTTTCCAATATTCCATGATATCGGAACGTTGAAATTGCGATAGTACAGTGTTGTATTGTGATTAAGACCACCCTGAATATAAAAAAGAACCGTAATCGTACTTGCCCTTACTTGGTACCTCGACAATTAAATGACCTAATTAATAAGCAGCAACGATCTTCCCACACGAAAATTTATATTTAACCCCACATGTGAAAATCTAGTCGATTTTTTTTGCACGCGGAGACCTCATAATCTGCCTGAGCTAAAGCTCAAGCCTATTCTTCTTCTGGAGAAGAATATCGCGTACAATCGTTAATTTCAAGTCTAGGGATGAACGACGCTCTATTCCAAAATCCATATAGGAATTTCGAATGGATATTTCTCGAGTTATTAGCCACAGCTCGTAGGGGAAGGAAGGCCCGTGCCTGCATTGACAGCAAGTGCACCAGAAAGAAAGTCTTTGTCACTTTGATATTTACTCAGGCGATATTTTCTCCCCTCAAATATTGGGCCAAGTTGCCCACCGAGGAAGGATTTAGGAGCTGGCTCGAGTTTTCGATGGGACTTGGCCATGATTTTCGGTTCGAGAGCCAAGATATTAGCTTCTCGAGTGAAATATTCTTATTGCCATGAGAGCCTTTCCAGATTCAAGGATTCGAGATTTCGAACTGCGTGTTGGAAAATCTGGGGAACTTTTTAGCCTCCTTGCTAAAAAATACGGGAAGTATTCAATGATTTTGGTTGAGAAAGATGAAGCATCGTATGATTTGTTCACTAACTTGAACTCTATGATAAGAGGGACTTAAAATGGATAAATGATCGTGCAAAAAATATTCAACCAGTTTTCGGTTCTGCCACGTGCCATAAGCGTGTGGCTGTCTATATGGTAATTGAATTAAAGAAAAAAACTAATTTTAAAACAAGCTTGACGTATAGATGTAAATGTGCAGTAGATGTAAATTTTCATTGATCCTAGAAGCAAACTTTGATAGTCAGGCTTTAAAATGTGTTAGTGAATTCAAAATTACTTAACAGGTACGCATACATACCTATACTTTAAAGTAAGTTATGTCAGTAATATTCGTTAATGTAAAACGCGCGTAGATAGAATAAAATATATAACACACTGGAAGTAACTCAGTAATAGAATAGTCGGAGACAAGCCGGTCACGTTGTTTCCCGTGAGCAAGGGCCATGAAAAAAGGAGGCATTTAAGCTTCAGAATTTTGGGCTCAGCACTGCAGGTCTCGATCCGTTTTGTTTTTTGTCAATAAAGTAGAGGCGCCGCAAAAACGAGTCCTGAGTAACTCGCGGGATTTATATCCGTGCTGTTTGCGGAAAACTTTTCGAGGTTTTTCATTTGCTCGGTGAATTACGAGCTTATTTTGCAGGGCCACATTAGAAGGCATCGTCCATTTTGGCCCAAATTTGAGCTTAGAGTTCAGCAAACGTAATAAGGGCAACGACATTTATTTTTATTTTTTTGGGTAAGGTGCCTATTTGTTGGCAGCCTCATATCCTCTAAAGGTTCTTATCTCTGAGTTACAACCAATACATCTTCGACTTCCCTCGAAAATAACACGAGATTTCGAGAAGAAAGGCTTGGTGACAAACCCGAGCACTTGGCTTAAAAAAAACATGTTTTGTACGGAGCAGTTGCCTCGTTAGAAAGGGCTGAACAAAATGAAGGTGGATTGTAACACTGAATTTCGTAAAAGTAGGACTCTTGAATGCATCGTAGATTTTGAAAATGAAAAATGTATCAGGCAATTTGAAAGAATAATTTAAACTGGAGCAAAGTGCTAACTAGACTGTTGCAAAGTACTCTTCTTCCTCATTTGTTTTAAGATTATCCTATTTACATTCAAATTTAGCATTTCTCGGTTGAGCTTTAGCACCCAAATGTTTACGAATGAAAAGTAAACGGCATTGAAAAATAGTTGCAATCCTGGACAAATTCTGATGAATTATAAAAAAAGGTAGGTTTCATTTGACTATCCAGAAAAAAGAAGATCATAAACTTTCAGTTCCCTTTCCCGTACATTCGGGGTGATGTTTACATACGCCATCACGTCGGTATTGTAGATTGTCGTTTGGAGGTAAAGATCTGAGCCCACGGGCCGTAGTTTGTAGACTTGAAATGCTAGCGACGATTGAGCCTTCAATGCTACCTTGTTGAAGATGCTTCTTTGTTTTTTGAGTTGGCATTCATGGACATGGATTAAAAA
This sequence comes from Orchestia grillus, assembly GCA_014899125.1. Lineage (NCBI taxonomy): Eukaryota > Metazoa > Arthropoda > Malacostraca > Amphipoda > Talitridae > Orchestia > Orchestia grillus. The sequence goes on from VOMN01043250.1 coordinate 44,936, forward strand.
ATAACTTGTGACGGGATACACAAGTTGATAAGTCAAGATGATCAATTATCCCAGACTGAATATGAATTGGATCAGATATCCATTATTCATCACACATACGTGTTATACATTATTTATTCTTCCTGATATTGTGATGTGTAAAAATAAGTAAAATAACCCAAGTAGCTCGAGTTTTCCAGATAAATGATCAAATTTATACACATCCTTTTAAAAACAAAAATGGTCGATAATGAATGTTAATTTTAAACAAAAACAAATGTTTAGGCTACATACTTCATGACCTATACATTAAATTCGATGCTGGTTTAACTAGAGACAGTGGATAGTCTGAGTACTTCACCAACCGTAAGCAAACGAAAATATGGATTATGGTTCCGGATACGTGCATGAAAATCTCTGTCTTTTCTACTCCATGATGTACTAAATTGCAACTCTTCTGGGAACAAGTATTACGGAAAATCTTTGAAAATTGCCGAATCTTTTAATCGACGTCAGATTTTGCATATAACGTTCATGTATGTAGTTCGCCCAGGGTCTGTCTAGGCCTTTATCGCATTACCCAGGCATGAACGATGTCACAAACATACATTCATGTGTCCTTGTTCTGCTCCACGCTTTTTGTAAGTAGCAGGGCACAGGAGTACACAAATGCAAAAGAACTGGTCAACTTTACCGGTTGCTTGCGTATACACTCATTGAATGCCTTGAATTTTTAGTGCCATATTTCTGAACGTCAATATTGCTACTGGAAAATAACAATAACTTGAAACATACAGCAGCCATTGCTCGACGTTCACTCGAGAGTCATTATTTCACAGACTATTTGGAAACCTTCACTGTTATTGCAAGCCCTTAATGATTTTTCATTTCGTCAGTGGAAACGCGTACTTTTTCCAAATAAAAAACTGAAATGAGTCCTTACCATTTTTCATGTTCTGTGGTAACCTCATGAATTATAGTCTATAAACAAGTTACTCTAGGTTCATTTAAAGTGCAACAGGCCACAAATACTCGATGACGAGCTTACTCATTTGCAATATTAAAATTCATTCCTCGCGCTAAGATCTAGGATTTCAAAATTATTTTACAACGATAATCTCGAAAGCGTAAGAGGTATGTAGGAAAGTGTAGGAGGGTTTGAACTGTCACAAAATGCGATAGGAATTGAACGACCAGTTCGGAATGTTAGTCGCACTGACATCTAGTAAAAAACTTACGGTTTTCTGCACAAAATCTTATGAAACCAAAAAAATCAAGGCAGAAGTTTCAAGGTCTCGGAAATTGAACGCAAAAGTTGTCCGAAGAAAAAACTCATGGTCTCTTCACCAGAGATCAGACCGTCGGAAAGCTCCATGGTATTTAATTTAGTATTTGAAAAAAGTATGCCTCTTAAAATAATGTTTAAGGAAATCTGATAGGTAAGAACGATCATGTTCCTATTTGCTCAACGTTTTTTCGAGAAATCAACTAAATAGATATATAGAAAACTAATTTTTTATTGAGCAAGTATTCAAAGTTTGTGGGAAAAATGGACCCAATAACACCCAAAATTACATCATTTGTAAAATCATAGATTAAAATTATAGATTCAAAAATATAGAAATATACCCTTGAGTGTACTCGAGAGAAAAAACATTTTTACCCGACAACATCAATAAATGATTGCATACAGTACGTTGCAGATGTACTTGAAAGATTGTGATCGCGTTCATATTTGATTTCAGCCAGTTGATTTCATGCAGCATCGGTTTCTTACACAGATGAAACTAGGCAACAAAATTTAGTTGGCGGCAGTCGAGAGTTATTTCGTAACTCCTTTTATCGCAAAACAATGAAAATACCCAGAATTTCATCGAAATTTTGCTTTTGGGTTGCATTGGAATTATATTGATTACTGACATTGCATTGAAGAATGGCACACTCGAGAATTCATGACCTGATCACAAATGCCAAGTTCCAGATTCAAAATTAGTTTTTTTCTGTATTTCAGTTTCAAAGAAATGGTAAATTATGGTTTCAACAAAGGACATGACAAAAGTGAAATGTTATTGTATAAATAAAGCGTGGCTTATGAGGTAAGCTCTTATTTCCTACAAAAAACGCAGGTAATGCAGAACCGTCTCCTATGATTAGAGGAGATCCATCACAAAAAAAAAAGAAGTAAAAGAAACAAAACTCCAAAAATATTGAGAATAAACCAAGATTAAATGAACTCAAGCATCAAGGATTCAAATTTAAGTAAAAATGAGAGATCTAAAGACTACAGCAGATATTTTCGAATCACAAATATTGCAGCATCAGGACTCCATCTATATAGAATATATAGATGGATCGATATAGAATATATAGATGGAGTGAACTTTTTCTTCACAGAAAAAGTTTACCAAAGCAATTTTCATTTGAACTTACCATAAACATTTCCTTCCAGCGAAAACATATTCTCGTTAAAAATTACTTGAAAGTCTCAGCCCTACTACTTCGCTTTATGGTATAAATTTTCAAGCGTTCAAGAAAAAAAAAGAACGGTGAAGCTCCCCTCGTTGAAAATCCCATCAAGGGAAAATTTCATTGGCTCGTGACCCTAGCTTCCAAACGGCGATAGAGAAGCCGAGGTGTCGGCCCACGGTCAGCCTCGTCCTTTATTAACGTCACGCATCAGCGAAGCGTCTTGCCCCAGAATGAAGCGTGGGGTCGTTTTGAGGGTGACTTTATTTATGTATGCGTAGCACTGATACGGAGACTGGTCTATTTATGGACTGGCCATTATGTCTACAGCCAAGCCGGAGTTTTTATTATTAAGAAGGTAGTGGATCGAATGGGAAGCTCGAGAGAAGGCCTATGCCCAACAACGGACTTTCGATGCCTGAGATATATATATATAAATATATATAAAATTTGGGTGGTAAAAATGCTAATTTCTAAAATAAGAA
>VOMN01043251.1:0-12158 GCA_014899125.1 Orchestia grillus
CATAGTTAATAGTTAGCTCATTGCCCAGGTTACCTCCTTGTTTAGATAGGACTTTACACAAGTCAGTTGCAGTATCTGGGACCAATTCAGTTGTACACACCTTTCATTAGTGAAAATGGTAATTGACGGAGTTCTATTCTCCTTGTTGTCAACTTGTTGTTGCCACATCATTTAACTCAGCAGATAACGGGTTTATCTCACCTGCGGGAGACAAACGGCGACAATGCACTCTGCATTTCATTCAAGGACAGCTTTAAATGGTAAATGTATAGAGACACAAGGATACAAAGAAAAAAATTTCCAGAACATCCATTTAAAACTTTAAATTTATCAATGCTAATATGTTGATCACACAAGAACTGTTGGTACAATGTACTCTAATGCAGGAATGCGCGGGAGATCCTAGGAAATGGCACGACCCGTGTGATGACTCCAGCCTGCATGCTCAGCAACCCTCATAAAAAGTGCCTGGTGGGTCAAGCCCACACACTGCAATACGCGCAACTGAAATTGTAGATAAAAGAACATCTCATGTTAGTTGGTAGCACATTTTTAATAGGAAAAATTCATCTATAGTGCATTTAGACAATTAATCTCTTTAATTTTCAAATGTGACATTTTATGTGACAACCTAATACCTTAAAAATATCATTTAATAAGATTGATAGGCATATTAGATCTCATATAAAACATTTTTGGATAAAATATTACCAGAAAAACTAAGCATTGGTAATATGAAACTACCAGAACTAGTCATCCCCTTATTTGGGATTATTGGAGCTTAGGAAGCTAGTCCATGCAGTTGCATTTCATCAGGTTGTGAGGAACCAGATTAATAAAGATAAAAGTATTTGTAATAATGATATATGGATAATTTTAACATAAAGCATACATATTTTGACAAAAATTGTTTTACATACTTTGTTTTCAATGTGGTTAGAATGGAAGATAAGTCATGCCATCTGCTCCTCTGTACTGTATACAGCTGAGCATCTTACTCCTGCTGAAATCCCACTGGGCATCAATGTGATACTCTTGACTGTATTCCATCTAATTTCTTACATGTTATGAAAGTAGAAAACTATATAATGAAGTAATTGTTACAAAAATGATAAAGAAGTATACAAGATAAACTATATGAGGATAACCTACCTTTATGCTAAGGAGCAAGTGCAGGTCATTAGCAAAGGTACTCTTCATAGTTATTACAAGTAAGTTTCTTCCGGCAGGTCTGCAGATCTTAGCAATGTCTGCTTTTTAAACAAGAACTGGCAAGTGTTTCACTCAGGGCAATACTATTGGCCAGGAATTTAGAAACTGTAATCTCATCGGCTACAAGCTTATCAATTATACATTACACGTGACGTCTGCAGTGTAAAAAGCTTCAAGTCTTCTTCACTAGTCTTTTTGTTAGGACATAATGACCCAAGGGCTCAGTTTGGTTGTTATTTTGCATTTTACTATGTGGTTGTCCAGGAAAAATTCCTCAAAGTTATTAGTAAGTTCTTCACAATGTAAGAAATAAGTAGAAGCCTTCATATACGGAACTTTCACTGGTAGCAAGAAAAAAAGAAAGAATAAAATTTCATCAATTCCAACATAATTAACATGCAGTATCATCATGTGATGCTTTTTAGGACACCTTTTGAAATTCTTTGTCAATAGTTTAAGAAGGAAACAGATCCAGACTGTTTGTACTATATGTGATTTCTATAAAGAATTTGATGGGCTGTAACAAAGCCTCATTGGCTGTAAGCCAGTATTGTTGTGTACACTTTCAAGATACAGCTCTGCATCCATTGATCTAAATCTTTATCAAACAAAAAAGGATGTCACTGGGTAAGCTAATTTATGAAAAAAAAGATATCCTAAAAAGATAGAGATAATATTTGGTAGACAAGCATAAACTGAAGGCAAACAGTTTTTACTTGTTTGGCAAACAATATCACTACCATTTATCCCATGCTCTCACTAAGAAATTTTTCATCGCAACAATTAATTGTTGAATTACACTGTTTGCTACTCTGCAAGATAGCGGATATTTGATTTATAAATTAGGACCCTCATTACACATATATCTATAGTAAAACTTTTCTAATGTAGTTTACTCATTTTTTATCAATATGAACATGAAACCTAGTTCAAATTAATATATTTAATGATAATGACGACTGTACATGTTTTATCTGTGATTGTGTTTCTGTATTGATATGTAGAAACACCCTTTGAAAAAAATACTTTCATGAATTCCAAAATGTTTTACGTTGGGTTTTCAATGCTTTATAACTACTGGCATGGTAAGGGATGTGAGGAATGTGTGGTTTAAACTTCTTTTTTTAAGGTAAGTCCTCTCTGGTTATGTGAAAATGAATGAAACCTATCTCAACCTAATTAAACCTAACCTAGCTTGATCTAACCAAACCTAACCTCAATTAACCTAATTAACCTTTAGGCATTACTATTTTTTCACAATACAGAAATACAAAAGTGTTGCCAGAATTTTTGTATTGAGGGTCCTAGAGTAAAAATTACCCTGGCTTACATCTGAATGACCTTCAGCACTTGTGCCTGATTTCCCTCAAAGTTTTGTACCAGATTCCGAACAGCACTCGACTTCCATCTTACATTGCCTCAGGCTTTGACACGTTCTTGTGATCATACTAAGCTAGAGATGTATTTAACAGAGTCCTCTCATAACCACAGAAACCGAGATAAATTGGAATGTTGGTTAGTACACCTAAAGGTGGCTCACTTGTTTGCTCCTCTAAGGATGATGAGAGAGACTCACTCCCTTTTTTCTGGTCTTAGGCTTGAAGATTCTTACAATGGTTAATAATCGGCCTACTATAAAAAGAGGAAAATAAATATGAGATAATATACTAGGTTGATAATAGGTAACCGAATTCTTTATTTACAATTTTATATCGCAGTCGGCACACGCACACTCTTCACCAGGTTTCATACTTCCAACACCAAGCTAAACTATACCAGCCTGGGCATGATAAAAATGAAAGCTTCAAGGCCAAGATAAGAACCGTATCAAGATAGCAATATAACCTTCGCCGGACCCAAATTTAAAGACATTAAAACACAGGTTTTTTATTTAAATTTAGATACTGTGTTTTCATTTAAAGGTAAAATTTAATTCCTTAACATAATGAACAGATGATCAAAGCATAAGAGCGAGTCGCGTATCCAGGATATCCTGCATCACCGGCAATAATTCTAATCTTAGTCGTTTGTTTACATGTATTCCTACGCCCACCACAGTTGTAGCAAAAAGTTCTTAGTTTAGTATCAAAGTAAAATGCGTTTTTCTACCCTGTAGCAGTATCAAATATAAATAACACGAAAATAAATTGTTTTATTCATTCAGGAAAAAATTAGTTCATGAAAATAGAGTAAGCTTTTCAAACTTCAACTGCCAGCTGCGCGATAATTTTGTCAACCGATGGTTCCAGCAAATTATATAAATCAAATTTTTATCATTGATTTGTTTCAAGTATTCAGACATATTCCATATTTGGAAAAATGGGCCAATTCATTTTCATTATAATCTTCAATTTTAAATATGCGGATGACAAGCTTTTTCCAGCTGTTCTGTCTTCTTTGTCAGTTTAAAGGGCAAACAGCTGATTGCATTGCAGCTCATATCAAGCTATTGAAGCCAGTTGCTCATCAACACTCGTAAGAAGTGTGTGTATGTTTCGCGCTCGTGACGTTCGTTGTGAGCTGATTCCTGTACTTCTGGGCATTAATAACAAAGGAAGAGAGGAGCGTTTATCAAAAATACTTACAATTACTCATATTTTAGAGTTCATGCTGACAGGTTTTGTTGCTTAGGCAAGTAGCAAACTTTTTAGTGAAAGTTAAGGGTTTCCTTTTGCAAAGGGAGAGTGTATTGATCGAGGCGTGTTCCTTGAAGTGTCGCATTTTTCCGTGCCGGGTGGGAAGGATAACAAGTTGTCACTGCAAATTTGATTGACCAAGAAAGGGAAAATATAACTAGACCGATTATTTTTTTTATATAATTCTTGATGAGAGCATATTCGAGTCCAGATATCGTTAGATACGTTGTTATATTACATTGAAATTCAGGTACGGTAATGAGTGCTCCGCCTCTTTATGAGCGCAAAGAAATCATCGGGCATGGAGCATTTGCATTGGTGTACAAAGGGCATCTCAAACAGGTGAGTTTGCTTTAAGTTTATGAATGATTGGAAAAAGTAAATTTCAAATCTTAATTTATGTTTGAACCTGTTTATAGGTTTAAGGAAAGCTAAACTAATTCTGCTTGAATTATTTATCTAGTTTTTCTAGGATTAAATACACTTAGACTAAAATGTCTCTGTTATTAGCCATAAATTCAAAATAAACATGAAAAATACTTGATTGAATATGTAGGATTATTTTCATTGAGGGCAGAACCGTTTGCCTGTCGGCTCTGAGATATTCAAAATGTATACTCTTTGTTTAATCCTGTATTGTGGACACTGACTTTTAACTGTGTTGGATATATTTTGGAATGCAGTTTGCCTATGAGAGTCAAGTTTTAACGGAAAATTTTTATTCTTCCTGAAGATCTCATTGGAAGATTTTTGAAAATAATTCAAGTTGTACAATGTTGTAGGGAAAAAAACATTGTCTTAAATGAAAATTTCATTAACCTATTTGATAGCAATTCATGATTTAAATTTTATTCAACTGAACGGGTCACAGGTTGACTAGTGTTTTAAAAATTCTTAATTTCTTTATTTATAGTGTACTGTGCTATGCAGTACCTCAATTTTTTAATGGATATGTAAAAATTGGATATGTAAACATTTTCATGTTGTAGTCTTGCAGGTCTAAGGCTCATAATGTAAAAGAAATCTACAGTGTGGGTCCATAAGATATTGTAGGAGGAGATAGTAAGGAATATTGAATGGTATAATGGCAAACTGTGGCGGGAAGAGGCAGTGAAAAAAGTATGTTGCAATTTTACCCTGGTTATGAGAAAGACATTAAAGAAAAAAATTCCCTAATAATACATTTGACTCTAGTTTATTGTTTAGGGTTTTAAGTAACTCTTTGTATATGAGCTGAGGAATATTTATGAAAAAAGATAAGTGTCAGTTATGTCTTTCTGGAGAGCAGAAAACTTTGCAGCATTTTCTGGTAGGGTGCTGTAGCTTGCAGCTAAGAACAGCATCTAGTGGAACAGAGCCCTGTGGAGGAAATGTCTAGGACTGCCTATGATGGGTGTAGGATGTACGTGAACAATGTTCAAAGAAAGGGATAGGCTTTTGAAAAAATGAATCATTAGTTTTTTCTCAACTTATTTTAATAAAAAAAAAGGCTAACCACCCATCTTTTGTTCTTTTCTCTCTTTTTTGCTTGACAAATTAATGTGTTTTGAGGAGAATACATCATTACAGCATTTAGCTAATAGTGGAGAGACAGTGTGAGGAATTTTTCATGTGCTTGTGATAGAATGCACTTGTGAGTGGAAGTGAGAGTGAAATGTTGGTGAAGTGAATGATGGAAGATATAATGGAATGAAATGAATATATAATATATAAGCCATCTAAAGTACAAAATTTAAAGTAGTATTTAAATTGTGAAATGCTAAGTGCTGATGATGTTCTCTTAGTAACATTTTTAATAAGAACAGAATATTTTGTCTTGAGGCTGGTGGCTGCATCTGCAATCACTTATTTTAGGATTTTGTTAGTACAAGAACAAGTCATAGGGGCCCCAGAGTCTGGCTGTTCTTGTGGTTGAGTACTGCAGGAGTCTGCAGCTGCTGCTTCTTTCAGGTTGTGTATGGCATTATTATTACCTGCAGGTCTGCTGCCACTTGTGTGTGACTGAGATTCCCTGTTCTGACAGAGTGAAAGCACGGGTTTTTTCTTGCATTGAAAGTTTAATACAACCTATTAAAATCAATAAAAGGCAAGTCATAGGATGTTAAAACTGGCAAGAAAGTGCAAAATGTAGAACTGGGGAGAAACATAGGGAGTTCTGTCTCACCATGTGCAGTAAGTTCACTGAACTAAAATAGAAGGCTTGGTCCTGCAGCCCTGCTTGCCTGCTTTGAATACGTTGTCATCACCAGCTTGGTCCACCATTTGTATGGTGGGAATACAGGTGAAATCTTGCATTAAAATTGTGTAGAAATTTTTATGCATTTAAAATTGTTAGATTTCTTGTGTCCACAATAGCATAACTATGAAAAAGATATTCAAACACTTCATATAATTCACATTTAAAATGAAATCTTAACTGCAGCAAAAAGCTGGGATGCAGTAATGCCATCTACCAGAAAAGGGCAGCACAAGCTGGTTCTGGCAAGCCTCAAGTCCAGAAGTGGCAGATTTGAAGTTCAACCAATACTGCTGTTACAACCTATAGCACCAGAGCCTTCAGAAGAGCTAGATGAGTTTCCTTTGCATATTATTTTAATTTGGTCATGCCAAAGATTTCATGACATGGCTTTCATGACTTGGTGGGCTCTGTGTGAACTCAATCCACACCCCCCTCCCCCTGTTACAGTTTAGGTACTAGTGTAATTGCTGGCTCCAAAAGCATGGGAGCCAGCATTTTATTTTGGCATCTTATTAAATTTGATATTACAGCATGCATCAAATTAGAGCCAAACCTGAACAACTGGTGACCAGCCTTTGTTTTTCTATGTTTGTATGTTTTCAGATATTTGTAAGAAAATGATAGTTATTTTAAATTCTCAAGAATTTTCATTGGTTTAAATTGAAATACCTAATGTGCCTCTCAAGAAGCATAGGATAAGGTTAGTCAAGTTTGTTTATCATATGCTATGGGGGTTGGTATAGACTCAAGAGGCATTGTTATTTCTGTTATAGCTAGTCTTTCAAGACATTTATTTTTCATGCCAATTGTGCTTCTTTCCATTTTCTTGCCTTCTTGGTGACTGTTCTTTGTCTCTTTTTCTCCTCTTCCTGCTTAACTTGCTGTTTCTACGCTCAGAGAATCCCGTGTGAGAATGTACTTTCCACATTTCCTGCAGTCCATGCTTAATGGTCTCTTCCTCGTGCTTCTTAGGAATTACCTTTGATGGGGCTTGGGAGTGCCTTAAATTATTTAACTAATGATCATAGCAATCATAGTTTGGTTATTGTTGTATAACTATGCAACTTTATATAACTATACCAGTGCAACTGTACTGGCCAGTGCACCCTTACCAGGAATATCAAAGTAGTCACTACCAATGCAATGCAACTTGAATTTTTAACCATGTGCTTACTGAAGGATTGTACTGAATTTCTATGTGCCGAGGGTAAAATGTTGGAAATACTTGGACAATTGGGAAAAATTCTACAGATGAACATGCCTGCTTGGCAAATTTTCAAGAGCTAGGTACACGAGTTTGAGTTAAATTTTCTTAACTAAATCCTAATTTATTAATACCTTGATTTCTAAATTGCATAGTCAAGTTTTTGTAAAACTGTTGAGCTAAGTGGCATTTATGAAATTGAACTGCTGCTGTTGATAACCAAGATTTGCATTTGTACAATATCTGAATACAGGAAGGCATGTGGCTGTGCCTATCTTTCAGGATAAAAACTGCTAGGTACATTGGGCTAGCACCATCATTAATTGGTACGACATCAGGACAGTCATTCAGTATATGTTAGTCATCTACAGAAATGTCTAAAATTATTTGTACCCTTGTATTTTTCTTCAATATATGTGAAAAAATCATTTAAGAGACAACTTTTCTTAGCAACATTTATGTGCCAAATGTTGAAAAGGTGTTCTAGAATTAAAGGCAAAATAAGAGTTTTTTAAAGAATTTTCTCTTAAAGAAATGCCAAACAAAAGTAGAACAACCATGTTTGCATTTATTGATACTGATCTGAATTATCTTCTGTGAAATACGTGGAGTGTAACAAGGCAATGTTATTGAATTAAAGCAATAATTTAATTCAATAAGGCAAATATTCCCGGTTATTCTAGAGTATTTTAATTAGTTTACTTAACATTAACATCCTTGGAGTACTTCATTTTAATTTTAGCCACAGTTCAGAGAGCGTAGTGAAGGTAAAGGAGTTAAGACGGGGAGTTGTAGTACTCACAAGAACAGCAGTGGCTACAAATTAATTTTGAAGCAGATTTGAGGCCCCTGTGTAAACTGTTCAAAGTTTTGTACAGAAGCCCAAAAGTTGAATACCATTCAGAACCTTACGGGACGAGGAAGAAAACCAAAGCTCTTGCCTCAATCAGCAAGGCAAGTCGTGGGATCGTGCCAGAAGTAAATCAAAACCCTAAGGTCACAAGAACAGTGTTCTTATAGAATCTCAGTTTGTTCTTACAGAATCACAGTTCTCAATTTCGAGGTTAACGCTACAAAGCCCTTAATAAAAGACTGAGGGATGCAAACCAAGAAAATTAGGCACGTTAAAGCCTTATTATCTTTTGCTAAAGGAAATACTGATAAAATTTTACCGTATGGTGGCACGGATGTTTCTTTTGGCTGGAGGAAAACTGGTAAACCATTCTAACCGAAAAAAAAAACACTGTTCCAACTGTGAAATATGGTGGTAGGAGTTGTATGTTTTGGGAAATATTTCTCAGCCAATAGAACTAGAGCACTGTGAAGGTTGAAGAAATCATGAAAAATCAATATTTCAAAATTCTTTATGAAAATTTAAAACAGTCTACCGAAGTTCTTGACATGAGACCCATATGGTTTTCCAACATGATAATGACCCCCAAGTATTATGCAAAATTTGTTCAAAAATGGTTGGAAGACGATTAAGTTAATGTTATCATTGGCCGAGTCTAAGCACAGCTCTCAATCCGATCGAAAATTTGTGGGGGAGTTGTTAAGAAAAATGCCATTGCTAGGAAACCCAAGAATCTTGAAGAATTGGAGGAAATTTTAAAAGATGATTAGTCCAACGTTTCTGTTGATGTCTACCGGAACCTTGTGGTGAACTACAAAAAAACTTTGGAGTTAGTTATTAAAAATGAAAGCTTGGCACCAGGTTATTGTGATGAGCAAGAATAAAAGTGAACATGCTTCATTTGCCATCATTGTTCACCATTTCTTTAAAATAAATTGTTTCAAAAACTCCCATTTTGCCTTTTATTCTAAATCACGTTCGAAATTAATTTTTGGTATAAGCATTGCTAAGAAAAGTAGCATATCGAAGGATTTATTCAAACACATTCAAAAATAATACAAGAGTATGAATAACTTTGAGCAGAACTGTAGCCAGCTAAGTCCCCAGCCATAAACCCTATAGAAAATTTGTGATACCGCCTCGAATGACAAGTTAGACCTCGAAAAGATCGTCCTCGCTCTGCGGCCGCACTACGAAACAAGTTGATGCAAGAGTAGTTTAAAATTGACCAGATGTACATTGGGATATTTGTAGACTCGATGACGCTTAGAATTGCCACCATTACTCGTGCTAGTGGATGTCTGATACTATTTTAGTAGCAGGTGAACAATTTTTTTTGTCTCGGGACCTTATATGTGTAATTTTCATCAATGTTGGGTATGGAATGGTACATAAGTACCTATCTATTCTTGCCAATGCAGGTTCATGATATTTTTAGCCACCTTTTGCAGTAATAAAATCTGTTGTAAAGTTCATTTTGCTACTTGAATAACTCTTGGTTGTTTTATTTTTTAAGGTAAAATTTTTGAATTGTTCGTATATTCGTTATGAATCCCGTTTTAAAGTTCACGTGTAGAATTTTTTTATTCAGAAATCTTTGAATTTAAATCACCCTTTACGACGAAGAGGGTTTAATTCAGAATATCCAAAGGTTGTGCGTTTCAATTAAGCTGCTCAGCCGTACGGTCTGTAATGCACTGGCGACTCAGTGTGCCACTTCATCAAAAACCTTTAGATATTTTATTCCAACCATCAATGCCTAGTTATCGAAACTTGATTTTGTCGGAGCTTCCAATGATGAATAACTACTGAATACGCTGGGTGGTTACATGGCTGTGAGGTTCACTGTGACGCGTAGCTCGTTCACTGCTCCTTTTTTCATTCATTCTTGTTGATGCACGACAAAGCTCCAGCCCACCTGTTCTCCAGCCATACGCTTGTGCCTCAAGGACAAGGGCTGTGTTGCCGCCCTGCTACTGCTTGTTGCTGCTGCTGGTGATGCTTTTGTTTGGTTCGTGGTCGTGTTGTTGCTGCTGGTGGTGCTTTTGTTTGGTTCGTGGTCGTGTTGTTGCTGCTGGTGATGCATTTGTTTGGTTCGTGGTCGTGTTGTTGCTGCTGGTGGTGCTCTTGTTTGGTTCGTGATCGTGTTGTTGCTGCTGGTGGTGCTTCCTAACGTATTAAACGCACAATTCCAGTTCATTCGAGACTCATGTTTACCGAGGCTTCCAATTTGTAGACGTTTAGGATCCAGCTTACTGCCGCTTCCTTGTGTTGACGCTTGGGACCGCTTCGCTTGCTGCGGACGCCTCGTGTCGGCCGGTGCTAACATCGCCCCTCCACCGCTCAGCTGCTCTCGGAGCCTTGATCCCTCCGGCTCAGCAGCAGCCATCAATTTTGGCCAACACGCAGTTGCCTTCGTTTCTCCCTTCTACTGCAATTGCGGCAGATAACACGTATAAATTGCGCTAAATTGAATTTCCTGCGTCTACAACATCACGGAAGCGGGTGCTCTACGGCTGCGCGCTTGTCTTATCAACAGCTCGATAGCTTCAAGGTTTCGAGTACATCTATGTTGTTGTTTCAAGTTCATTTCACGAGCTCAGGCAGGGTAAATTTAATGGACTCGCACGTATTTTCTAACCCTCACGCTAAACGCTATTGCGTTGTTACTGTGTTGTGGCTTATTCATTTCACGGTATCATTCGCCCTACGAGTAAATGATTTGTCTCACTTTTGTGTTCAGTGCTACTCGCAGTATGATCGTCAGACGTGTCTAGTGGGTGTCTGCACAGAATATCCTCTACGCGTTGCGGTAGATTTATGCGTATTGATATCTTTTATCTCGAAGTAGTTTCCATCGAAAGATAAATAGTATAATACCAAACGTAGGATTGATGTTCCTCGTACGATGACAACCATTTCTTGTACTGCTAGCCTTCGTAGGGTTCATATTCCTTGGCGATTATTGATTTGTGCTTGATAATTCCGAGACAGACTGGGGTTTGGTTGCCAGATTTTCCAGGGCCTATATTCATATGAATAGGACTGGACTGTGTATCGGTGCCGCTCTTGCGAATTTTATGGGATTTTACAGGGCTATATTCATATGAATAAGACTAGGTATCGGTGTCGCAGGTTACCAATTTATGGTATTTCTATAGATTAGTGCATTTTGGCGTATGCCGTTTGTGCAATCTAAGAGTTTTAGGCGTTTTTTTTTATCGGCCAGTTATTTCAGGCGTGCATTTCTATGAGCATTAGCTACGTTGCTGAATTTTGATTTATGCTTGGGCACACGTGAAATATTCTAGGATAATGGAAGTAAAACTGCTCATGTGAATCTGGGGTGCTCTAGTGTGCTGACGGGCCCAACTAACTTGGTAACGACGGATGATTTTTATACTTCGCTCTGGAACTGAATAAGCCCTCGACTGAGGTGCTCAGTGAACTTGAAACAAGCGCACCTCACAGACTGACCGGAGACAGTGCCTGTGGCCGCAGTAAAAGTAACGGGTAGACTACGGTATATTTTGTAGCACGCGCGTTTTGCGATGTCGTAACGCCGAGCGCGTTTGGCGGTCGTTTATTGTACTATTACATTTGACGGTGCTATTCAGCAATATTCCGTTGGACTTCAAACATAGTTTTTAGGGGTGGAATATTACAAGAGTTCAGATCCACTTTTTGTGTGTATTGTACCATGAAACTTGACGCGTATTTATTACGTCAATGACTCTCGAGAGCAAAATGAGCTTCATCTCCGCAGTGTCGAACGCTCACCAATTGGATAGTTCTCTCTCGGCTCAATGGATGCTTCACCATGTCGTCCTGGCCTTCTTCGATCGGAATTATCAAATTTCTTTCTTCACAGTCCGCGTTATTGTCTCACTTGATCTCTCGTGAATATAACCTTAAGGCTTCCTCTTCCTCCCCCTCCCCCCATCCCAACTACTCCTTTTCCCCCCATGATCCCCTTGCTCCTCTCTTCCCCCGGCGGTGGAGCAGGCGCCGGTA
>VOMN01043261.1:0-53672 GCA_014899125.1 Orchestia grillus
CGGAGGGAGGGAGGGGGGAGGGCGGGCGAGAGGGAAGAACAGCACGCCGGGGCAGGCAGGCAGGCAAGAGCTTCAGGGAGACCCATTAGGGAGCCTAAAGTGGAGTGGCGTGCCATTAGGTGGGAGGGCGACGGAGCTGCCGACCAGTGGCAGCGGCAGCAGAAGGAAGAGGAGGCGACGCTATTACACTTTGTGACCTGGATAGCCAGGCAGGCACTCGCTGTTATGGGATATAAGGCGGCCACCACCATCCCGCCAATCCAAAGCTTCGAAGCGAAGGCACAGCTTCATACCTCGTGTCCCCGAGGCGAAAAGTGAAATGCCGTATATAGTCGTTAAAATTTTTCGCGCAACTTCTTTGCTCAATAAACCGAATGCCGCTTACAAGAGTATGTAGGTTTTGTAGTGTATACAACTGTGTGCATAAACCCCCCAAGAGAGGAACTATAAAGCAATTTCTATTTTATTTACTCATTGCAAAGTACAAGGAGGACTCACTCTAAAAAGTAGTTACATGAGGGTAACACATACGAAGCTATTTTTCTCAAGGAAACTAAAACGATGACACTCAAATGAGCCGCGCAAACAGATCGTCCAGCTACGGGCACGAAGGCGGACAGAGAAGTGCGCACACGGAGCGTCTCAGCGGTAGCGATGGCAGCGGCGAGAGAGAGTGAGGCCGTCGCTAGTCGATGTTTACTCAAGTATTGAGGCTGTTTTTTTGCGTGGTAGGGTGGGTGATCAGTATATAATGACAGCGCTCTCCGGCTGGTATCGAGAACTGCCGTGGGCACAACGTGCGCAGCCGTCTTTTCTCACGCGTCATTAGTGGCGGGCGATTAGTGAGCAATGCAGCGACGGCGCGACGGTGACGGTCGCGGTTGTATAGGTCGGTTGCCAAGGCTCCAGGACTTAGTGAACAGCGCTGAGCTCCAACGAAACAACCATGTTTTCAAAGTTACGTGGACGAGAGCAGAGTTGACAGGTGATGGGACGGAATTAACCAAAACTGGAACGGTGCCTAGAGCTTTAGTGACGCTGAGCAGAGCTGAAGAGAGCCTGACTACCAGGGCAGGGCTGAAATGAAGATTTGAAAGTTTGACGTATGTTATTTAGCGTTAAACAGAATTGAGATTCGATCCAACTTTAATTATCATAACTTGAAGGAAAGGAACTCTAAAAACCTTAAACTAATGTGAAATAACTACCTGACATTTTCGCTGACAGCGTTCATTTTATGATCGTAAACTCCACCTAAATATATTCTCAGAACGACACAAACGAAGTCATGTCGCCTCATCGGTCATAAAAGTTCGTCCAAACCCACTTTTCTTGATGCGACTGTTCTCCAACACTTCGCTAGCCAAGGACAAGCACGACGACACAGTTCTGGAGAGCGAATTTACAAGTTCCTAAGTCTCCAGCAAACCGTCGCCAACGCGAAGAATTTCCTCGAGATTTTATGGTTTTATTACCGGCGCAGACTGGCGCTGCACCGCAAACTGACATCGCCGACGAGACGGCCTGCCCATAATAGATAGCAGGCACCGCTGGCTCCCCCAAGTGTGAAATACATCAGAGCAGCCCACTCCAAAATTTAGGGCACGAGTATGTACTCCATTTCCTTTTGCTGCATTTCTCATTGCTGGCGCTTGGAATAAAATCTGATAAATTTCAGCAAAAAATAAGACCTAATACGGCCAAACATTAGCATTGGGTGTCTGTCTACGACGCCTGCAACTGCCCGGCTGCGACTTCAGCTCGCCCACTACAGAGCGGAGGACGGCGCGGACGAGACGACGTTTTTTGGGTAGGGCGCCTAAGAAATTGCAAACACCTGATAAGACTGTAAATACGCAAGGCAGCGGCTGCATGCAGGCAGCGCTCGCCCTCCCGCGAATTGATAACTAACCTTGAGAAAACATGACTCGCAGGACATGGCTAGCGTCTGCTCAAGGAGCGTCTCGGCGGGTGATTCGTTCTCTTCGCAGACGCATCATCTTGCGAGTCTCGAGATGGAGGGTATCTTGCTCGCTGATTTGGCATAACCACTTGAATCGAGTACCCAAACTTTCCGCAAGGACGATCCAGCTAACCCAGGACGTGAAATGTGTAAACTGATTTGCTGCTCAAAAAATAATACAACTAATTAACTATCAGATCCCAATTAACGGCACGTGTGTGTTTTGAGTGTTTCAATTACGAAAACGCGAATACAAGGGTTAAGGTACTGTTACTGATAACGCAGTCGAGCTAACACGCAGTGAAGATAACGATACTGCGACAGCGGCAGAATATCTTGACCCAATGTGAATTAAATCGTTACACCTGAGAGCGATTAATTCACCAGCAGATGTCTGCGTACACGGGTTGATGTTAAACCCGGGCATAGAACGCACCCGTGTTGCAGCATGCTGCGGCTGTGAGGTCGTAATCTAAGAGACAGGAGCCAGTGGCATGTTCGTCGGAGTGGCAAGGGTTGTGTGGGGTGCAGAACACCATCAGCACGGACACCAGTATACATATGTAAATGGAGGGACAGGGAGTCGGGCCCGACTGATGGCGCTGCTTATACGCTCGCTTTCCCTGCCCAACTTCGATCGTCTGAAACCCGCGGCCGTCAGCGGCCTCCATTTCTCCAACTTTCAAATAAGTTCATCTGGCGACGTAGCTGTCTTTGACTACCTGCATGAAAATGACTTGCAGGACACCATAAACAAAATTTAAGATAACACTTACACAGAATACAATAACCGTCATCTTTTACTAGGCGTTTTAAATTTCGTATGAAATCA
Source organism: Orchestia grillus (assembly GCA_014899125.1). Taxonomy (NCBI): domain Eukaryota; kingdom Metazoa; phylum Arthropoda; class Malacostraca; order Amphipoda; family Talitridae; genus Orchestia; species Orchestia grillus. The sequence goes on from VOMN01043261.1 coordinate 2,796, forward strand.
AGCATATCTTTATTAGGCAAGAGGTATGAAGATTTCATACTTACAGCACACTAACCATCAATACCGATCACTCAAACCTGAAGAAGTGAAAGAACCCTTTCTTACCTCATTGGGAATGAGCACGAGAGAAAGAGACCAATAAGGAAGGGTTGAGCTTGGAAATTAGAATAGACCCCTGGACAGCTGCATGGCTGCGCCGTCAAGTCTGCACCTCTGATCGTAACTTTGATATCAAATGACTGACCATAACTGTGACCTCGCCCCCTTCGCTCCCCTGGTGCTCGTCTTGACGGGTTACCGCTCAGCTAACCTTAGGCCCCGCTACACCTTCTCCCCCTGGCCATGCCCACACCCCCTCGCCTTTCCCACGTCACCTACCCAACCTCCCCTGCGCTCTCCTCTGATCGCGCCACCGACGTATGTTTGGCCACGGACACGTAGCCGCCTCATGCGTACTTGAAGCTAGCCTCTGCATATCAACGATATGATCCGTCTCAGGAGACTGACAGCGCCTAGGTAGTGCGTGGTGCGGTGAAGTGTAATGTAGTCCTTGGCAGGTCTTCACGACCTGACAGCGTGATGCGCGCCACACTGTGAGGCTATTGATGATCACCAGGCTGGAAGCTAGGCGAGCCACGATGTAAGCTCGATGTTAGCACTTTCCCAAATGCATTCTCGAGATACAAGTGATGGTCAATACAATTGTTTTTTTTTGTCTCAAGCGAGTCCATTAATGGAGTGTAGGTGTTGAGGCTAATCCATTACTTGAGTGAAGGAGTTCAGACAAATCCATTAATCGAGAGTATTGGATCTAAAAGACGTCCATCAATGCAGCATAAGAGCTCAAGGAAAACCACGATTGAGGTATAGGAGCTTTAGTTCAGGACATATCACGAACTGCACAATAAACAACGATGTTCAGCAGCGCCCAGATACATGCCAAACCAATCTCTCACCCAAGTTTCGTGCATATGGATGATAAAAGGCGGATTATTCGTTTCCAAATGCAAAATGACATTCGAGTGTATATACTGTGACGAACTGAATCGTATTCATCACAGGGGACACCAGTTTGTCTTGACAAAGAATTTCAGGTTTCCATTTCAGACCAAAAGAAACGTACACACATGCTGGCAGAATATTACAGTGCGAACAGCACTGCGGTAAATGAAGCTTCACCAAATATCACCCCAATCAGATTAGATTTTTAGATAACCAGTTAGTTTGAAGCTCCCCATCCATATAAAATGTGATTCAATGAGCGAAGAAAAGAGACCATTTAGTATGTACTGCAGCAAAATGTGGAATTCATGCACATATGTGTTCCCAACAAACGATTCCCTGAGCATAGAAACAGCAAGTTAAGAAGAAAGAGGAAAAGACAAAGAACAATCCGCGAAGAAAGATTGAGAATGGAAAGTTAGAGAGTGAGCACGGAAGATAGAAGTCCCGAAGAACTACCTATAGCTGAGGTAACTTAACCGTGCCCTCTAGGAAGCCAAGTTCCCATAGCATAGGAATTCCCATTCGATAAAATTTTCATCTTTTCAGTACAAAGATGAAGCGTTTTCGACATAGCACTACACCTTCCTACAAATCTTACGTAGTTCAGCTGAGGTGATGACCTACCGAGTCATGGATGGACAGGTACCACGTCAGGGTGGTGATCAATGAACACACTGTGCTATTGTGGTGCATGAAGGTGTACCACGTATACCTCTATTGAAAAACGTTCACCAAGTCGACCTGATGAAGTAATTGACATGTCTCGGAAACACACATGTCCTTGCGATGTTACTGCACGTGCCTTGTGTCGCTAAAAAAACTCACCAAATTAGCAAGGTGTGGAGTTTGAAGCGCACCAGAAGTTGATCACACACAGCAAACTGGGGCGCAAGTGTGAGGCCAGGGCTCCATGACGGTACGACTAAAGAGCACAGCTCCGGGCGAGCATGCAAGTGCTAGTGCACGACTACAGCCCTACAGCCCCGTCCCGCCTAGTTCGTCTCACCACCTTCTTGCCTAGTTCACTTACCTCTGGTAAATATTTTAACCTTCTTTGTAAGAATAAGCGGTATTTTCTAATAATTGTAATTAAACTGTAGCTGGATACGAAAGTGATATTGCCAGTTCAGGAGCTCGCTAAGAGGGAATTACATAATAAAACTAAGTAGGTATACTGCTCAATAATTTTTTCCAATTTAGGAGTGACACCAATGTTCTAAATTTTCATTTGAAATGCATTTTTTCGATATTTAATTCAATTTTTTTAAATGAACCATAGCTACTGCTAATTTAAAATAAATACCTCACAAATCCTCATGAGAAGTGATACGGCAATGGATAAGCCTGCTTGAGCAATCGACGAAGATACTAACAATGTGTAAAGGGAAAATATCACAACGAGCAATACATGCGAGATGATACATGAAGTTAAATCAAAGTTTTACAGCGTTGGCTGAAAAACTAACCAATAAATACATAAGACCACCCATGGGTGTTCTTTAAGTAACCGAGTGGCAAACGAAGACGAGACCCGCGATGAAAATAAATTACGGTCCCAAACTAACAAATCGGTTAAAGGAATATGCGAGAGTGATCACAATCTGTAAAACGATTGCGAAAGCCAACATTTCATATGTAGAGGACGATAGAAACCGATACAAAGGTGTTCAGCTCAGATGTTCCTCCTTCTGCGAATGATGTACGCATACGTAACACGATCGAGAACAGGCGCCGAGTGAGAAGAGAAAGAGAGAAGCATCATGGGCAGGCAGCAGCATAGAGTCATACATGCTGGCACACAAGGCAGCGTCAGTTCAGGCCTGGTCCGGCGAGCACGTAGTGTCACTCGCATGGCAAGCTGTTGCTGTGGGCCGCCAACAACATGTGAAGGCAGGCCAGAACAAACACTGAACTGCGCCGCATGCAGCTTCGCACCAACGCCACCCACATGGGTGTTCTGCATACACTGTTTTAACAGTCACGCAAGTACTGTTTGCTAAACTAGACAGAAATTTTCTACTTAAAAGAGCGCGGTGGCGCTTTCGTGTCTCGAAATAAAATTCGAGTGTATACATTACCAGAGCAGAAATCTATTCATGCCTAGTAGGCGAGGTAAAGAATTTACAGAGGCATGAAATAGTGCCTAATTGAGAGTTGTTGTAATAAATAAGACGCAACACTCTGAGGCAGAATTGAGGCGATGTGAAGAGAAGGCTGTAAATAGAGGCCACTACATGCGCTGCACGCTCCACCTCTCCATATCCACACACCCACCCTCAAAACGCAACGTGCGTACAGTCGTCCCCTGACCTGAGAGTGCTGATGAATATTGCATTAATCAAGATATGAGTGATGAATGAGACGAAGATATGGTGGAGGGATATCGAAATCATCGCCTTTGAAATGAACGGTAAAATGCTGAACCAAGTAGCGAACAACGGTCTAAAATGCTTTACGGCACAGAGGTTGTGCAATATGCTGCGCATGATTAGTTTAGAAACCATGGGTACATCCTTTAAAGGTACCATGGGTACCTGCTCTGATACACGAGCCATGGATTGCACTTGGACGAAGATCGGTGGCAGATTATATCACATGCAGAGTATATCAGTCGCCTGTTCAACAACACTTACTACCAGAAAGATTCGGCTTGAACTTGATACATCTATCAAGAAAATAAGTTCCTTACGCGAATAAATTCTGCGCAAGAATGATCGCAGAGACAGGAGTTACGAGGCAGTGACGAAGAGGAGAAAATCGAGTTTTCAAAATTTAATTTTGACAAGGAATCGCTCAAGTAATAAACAGGTATTAACTTCATGCTACGGTATTTCCTTCCCCAGGTGATGGAGACAGTTTTCTGTAGTAAGAATGTAAAGGTGAAGAAGTTTCAAGTTCCCTCTCTTTACACATGTTTCGAATCACGCCACGAGGCGTCAGAGACGCTAGTTTCCCCAAGTAACAGCTCCGTATGCCTCTAGGTAACAGCTAGTATGCACGCGTCAAGAAACCTTCAATAAACATCAATTTGCGCCTGAGCACAGTCAAAGTATCAACAACAAGTGCTGTCACATTCTCAGAACTGACTTATTGCCACCTAACAAAATCAGGATAATTGCGCAGAAAGCGTAGCAGAGAACTTAATTAGCGAATGCAAGGAAGCAGCGTCAAGCAGGAGCTCGAGTGCGGAGGGAGCTAGCTAGTCGACGACGGCGCCGCACAATGGCAGAACCGCAGGACAAGGCAAGGTTCTGATGATGAATTATTCAAGGCATGGAGAGGAAAGAACAGCAGCACGTAGCGTCTCGTTTGGAGAGCTGACTGCCCACTAATACGTTCCACTTTGGACGGACTGATAAGGCAGCTCACGAAGACCCACACACAAACACACACGCATCGACTGGACGATGTTCGAAGGAGCTCAGTCTTGCTACTCTGCTGTCCGTCCTTTGTGTAAGTAGACTGGCCTAGTACAATGCTGCTCTCCAATTTGGTAGTTTTATCCACGTCAACAGTGCTACTACGTTTTCTCGTCTACCGTCTAGTATATTTGTAAATGAGGCAATATCAGTAACACGTATTTACTAAACATTGCAATCAGGAAGTTACGCTGTATAATACCAAGTGACACTAGAAAAACCTACCGGAAGTTATTATCCATAATACAATCAAGCCTCATTGTAGTAGTGTCACACATGCTATGGTCAACACACACTGCACGCAAATACACAACATTATGAACTGAAACGTTTCAGTGCAAACAGAATCAAGCATTTGCCAAGATCACGAAACCAGCGATGTGATCACACGAATTATGAAATTTTGAATATTAACATAAAATCCAGCCTCATCTACAATAATTTGACTATTGTCATTACAAAATAGAAGCTTCTGCGCTTCAAAAGCTCATGTTCGGTAAAGTGAGTATTCAAAGTCACCAGGTAACGGGGGCCTGAGCCTGATTCAAATGAAAGTTGCCGTACATTTAAACAAGAGCAATAAGACCAGAAAGGGGCGGCGAGTAAAAAAGTCTTTAGGGAAGTTCGATAGTAGTTCAAAATATAAACCTTGTTACGCTACGTGAAGGGAGCTCAAGTATTCTCGAGATACGATACATCTGATGAGAGCAACAGATGTTGGTTCACACGTTTAGATAGCTCGTTAATCGGCTAATCCGACGGAGATATGCGCGTCCAACGAGCAAAGGCGGCATATCAATGCGCTCGTGTGAGTGTAGAGGACGCCGCCGATCCACCAGCAGCAGCGACAGCAATAGTACCGCATCAGAAACTCAAGTGCGTGGTAGTCAGCAACAGCAACGTTTGTGAGGAGCCCGAAGTACCCTTCAAATCAAAAGGACGAATTTGAAGTAAGCTACTTCCAATCATCCGCACGATCGCTTCATGTACGCTGTGTGAACACGTAGAGCCATCTGTGTCACGTCACCGCAAAAACCGATACCGATAACCAAATCAATGTGGCGAGCAGGCTGGCCACACCGCCACAATGTGCGGTGAGGAGCCCAGGCCCCATAGCCACAGCAAGGATGTTTGCGCAGACAGCAGCGTCGGAGCTCAGAGCGTCAGTGTTTGGATGTAGGATCAGCGCCGGGCGACCTTGGTGCGGCTGATAACGCCTTAGCGGCTCCGCTTATTGGGCGAGGGTGAGAGGACTTGGGGTGAGGGCGAGCGCAGGGCAAAATGAGAGGAAAGTAAGAGGCACGGAATGAAATAAAACGACCTACAATGCGGGCGAACGACAGGGTTCCATAATAATTGCATTCTGTGCCATGAATGGAGTCATAGATATACTTATACTGAGTCCTTCTAAACGTCTTTCAAAAAGATATAATCATAAAGTTGAGGTAATATAATATTAAAACTAGGATCTTTCAGAAAATGGGGTGCTGTTGAAGTAAATTAGTTGGTTTTAAAGTTCCATACCCACATGAAATGTGATCCGAAGAGAGCGAAAAGAAAGGACCATTTAGTATACTATTGAAAAAAATGGATTTATGCACACGGTGTCTGACAAAGGATCCCTTGCGCATAGAAACGAGGAAAGAATGCCAGGAAGAAAAGACGAAGAAAAGGCGCAGCAAAGATAGCGTAGAAGGTGTAATAATTTAAAGAAGCGCAGCGAGCACGGAAGACTGGATTCCTAAAGGTGTAGCTAAAACTAAGGTGATCCGTTTCTCGAAATTTCACATAATTCGTGGGCTTGCAAGCTCCGGTAATGTTACTTGAGCTAGATACTTTAACGCTTTAACTGCGACGTACGCCATGTAAGGTCCACGCGATCATCTAATCTTGCGTAACCAAAGCACTGACGAATATGAATACAAATTTATAAGTTATCATGAAATTTTTGCTAATTCCTCGAATATGCCAGCTTAAAAAAAATTTAATTTGATAATCAAATGTGTGAAACAAAATCCTTCATTTCAAACTCACGATGGAGATATTTGACGACATGAAATTTTTCCTGCATGGAGAATCGCGGTCAAAGTGTTGGCCAAGCTCGCCAATCTACACAACTGCGCTTCAAACGAAAAATACATCAAACAAAAAGTATATCAAACAATCATAAGTGGGAAATAGTCTTATTTCGATAATTTTTGAATGATTTCCGCTGCCCCGAATCATTCGGTTTATTGGTGAGCCCAGGTCAGCGCAGCAGTTCGCATGCAGAAAACTCGACCCATTGACAAAATCGAGCTTCAGGTAAAGCGCTTAGTGGTCGAGCTTTCAACGTGCCTCCATTTAAACCAAACTTTTAATGCCGCAGGTAGCAGGGACAAGTAACAAGGGACTGGCTAGTAAATACGCCTCCATTCCAGAATGAAGTTCATTTCACAAGAAAAAACCTCATGTTACTATTGAAAAAAATGAAAATAAAATTGACCAGAAGTAGAACCGTCCACCAGAATTGAATAGGGCTATTTCACCAAAAATTAAGTTGACCGATGTAAATAAAATTAGCCAGAAATGGATTTAGCTTTATTGGATTTAAATATTGTTGGCGAGTCAAGCCCTCAAGAAATGAAACTAAAACAGTGCGAACTAGAGAAAAGGCAAATTTCACCGCATCAGAAATACATTTTTGAACGTCATGCCGACACATCACGGTGAATAAAATGTAAAACTCGGCTGCGGTGATATGTCCTGAATATGCAGGGTTTTTTCGAAAAATTTACGAGTTAATTTTTAGTACGAAGAACTTCATGCGTGTCTAATATATCTTATTATTCTATCGCGTCCCTATTGGCGTTGAACTGTCATCGGTCATCACGAAAGATACTTGAGTGAATCTACACCCGCAGAGTGAAGTATCATCATAAGAATGGCACGGCACCGAAAACGTTACACGCATTGCATGCGGTTAACGACTAAATTTTGCGAAAACAATACGCTCTGCTCTAAAGCACACACCAGAGTCTGGATGCAAGTTATTTTGAGGGTAAATTGAGAGGATTGTGAGGGTAACGCGACTCGACCGTTGAAATCGCCTTAGAGAACTGTAACTCAAAGCCTAGACCCGCCTTAGTCAGATAGTACGAATTTTGATGAAAAAATTTAAAAATTTATTTGATTTCATTGACACTAGTACGAATGCGAACATCAGCTTTTGAAGCAAAACGTGAAGATAGTAGCGAGACTTCAGTGTTTCTGACATTTATAGCTGTACTCAATTCGGGTATCTTGAAGAATGCGTTACATAATTGGGTTGGTTGAATAGACTAAAACAAATTGTTACAAAAGGACACAAAATGCTAATCCCAAGCATGACAATAAAACTAGTCGCACACGTCCAGGTGCCGTCTTCAAACTCAAGACTGCCGAAAAATGCGCTGACAAACTTGAACAGACAGAATAGAGCGCACTCAAAAATACAAACAAATAGAGTCAAGGTCGGAGGGAAATACGAGCTTCGAATTCAAGTATAATACGATGTTGAGAAGGAAACAATACTCAGGCATTCTGAGTGCAATGCCTTCACGTCGTTTGCTCTCGAAGAATTTTCAGAGAACTAGCACGAGCAGAAGACGAGGGAAAGACAAACGACTCTAGACATCTCTGCTTTTCGAAATCACATTTGTACATTTCTAAACAATTTCTAAGCACGGTAGGAGTACGACGCGCGAGATAGCGAGGCTTTCTTCTCAAGAAAGAAGTAGTGGACGGCGGAGGAGCCAAGAGGCTCAGGTGTGACGGAGTCTTATCCTTTTCAGGACACGGGATAATAATGCCGACCTCCCGACTGGAGGACGTAACCTCGTTACCCTGGCAACACGGCCAGCCTGAGGTAGCAGAGCAAAATAAGACGCGCCGAGGATCAGCCGAGGCACGAGGGGAAGCGAGGCAACTCAGCTAAAAACACAACAGTGAGAGCAACTGAAACGGCACCGCTCACGGGAAAACAAAGAACAAGATTAGCACAGGCAGGGAGAAACTGAGCGGAATGCAAGAATTTAGTGCTCACCAGAATATGTAGGACTTGCAAAAAAAATTGCCGAAACGTAAACGGTGAGATTGAAGCGAACGCAAAGACGGCACAGAACGACAAAAGCAGGATAAACAAGTCCTACGTGGTGCTTTTCTAGAAGCAGGAAACTCGAAAACATCAACGTAGGCCCAATCTTCAGAGAAGACGACTTCAATGCGTTAGTGAGGCGCCATTCAAACATCCTTCGTGAACAGATCAATTTGTCACACTCATCACTAGATAAAACTGATATTTTACGATTCAGTTTCAACATCACCTCAAAAGCTGCAGCTATTCGCAACTCAAGGGTAAATGCTCTGATATTCTTATGACTAATTTTCATAACTGAAATAAACAAATAAAGCGAGCACTGCATCGCATATTCGAGTCTATCCATAAAGGTAGCTCGTTTCTGTCGCAAGATTGGACTATTTGTGTTCATAATTTAAAAATTGTAATGCTGCGGATATTTTCCCAATGCGCAACGAACTAGATAATAAGGTCATCAAACAAAACGAACATCTTAACAAAGATAATGTTGTTGACTACGAGGATCCACTTTACTTCTCGATAGACTATAATTCGTGCAGTTCTTAGCCCTCTAGAACCATAGGGCAATCCTGAGCGACGTTAGCCAAAATACCCTTTTATTTTCGATTCCCGAATACTGGATCTTATTCGTGGATGAAAATGTGTAGCTGGAGGCACATTCCACATTACATAAGCAAAACTTTGAAATATTTCCTTTTCGTAAAAATCAATCGGGCGTCAAAGGGTTGAGAACACTGTAAACGGGCCGAGGTCGTCACAAGACCATGGCGCACACACACCTCACTGTGAGACCGCCCGCCTCGTCGAGACCTCAGTCGGCGTGACCACGCAAGCGTTCGTCAGAAGACGGAGTTTGTTTGGCTGACGTGGCAGCGTAAGCAAAATGCCAGGCAGGCTACCAAAGCGTCGTCCTCAATCACGGTTGCGCAGTAGGAATGCAGTGTCCCCATCTCAAAGTTCTGGGATTTTAAGTTCAGATTAAAGAAGGGTCCTAACGTATAGTTTCTGTTCACATAAAGTTTCAAATTGGCAGTGATCTTTTCTAAGACAGCAAGTAGGAAGAATATTCAATATTGAATGATAACATATTTAAGTCAGTACACGGTCATGATGGAAATTGGTCGTTCGATGTGCAGGACACTTTTGCAAAGGCAGGAAGAGTCACAACGTCAGCTTGACTAATTAGAATAAGTTTAACTCAAAACATGAACATTGCTGGCTCAGGAGAAAGTAAGTAGCTTCGGAAGAACCAGGAGTGGGACTCCTGGTACTCTGACGAAGTCGAACACCAACCGCCACACTGAGCCGATCCCTCAGGGGTCAACCCGTGTTTTTGAATGGTCTAATGTTGGCTTTTCAGAATACCTTAAAAATTCATGAAGTTCGACTTCAAACCAAAATTTATCAAAACTGTCCCCGTCTCAAAGTTCTGGGATTTTAAGTTTAGATTAAAGAAGGGTTTTAACGTATAGTTAAAACCCTCACACGCGATTATAAGAATTTATATTTATAAGAATTACACGCCTTAATAAGAATTTAGATAAACGTTACGGCCTACAAATCACGGTATGATTTTGGATTCGGAGAGAAATTGCTCGCACACTTTTACAATCTCGCGCGGGATATCTCGTGCTTATTACAGGTAAATTTTACATTTGAACAACCCAGTTCTAAAAGAGACCAGCAATAGGCAAGCAAACACTTGCGTCGTATTTACAGCACATTACACTGTCCTTGCTAGAATTCTTTCGGTAGAAAATTCCTGCGTAACACGCACTCCCACTGCGCTAACACGACAAACTTTTATCACGATTGAACATTAACGAAACGGTTCGTAAGATAGAATTTAATACACGTGCTAATATGATCTTACAGCTTTTTCCAATTTGCACAGGAAGCAATTTTTCACACTAACCTTACAGCAGAACGTTCCTAACTATTTACCGTAAAATCAAGGTTTGCAGGACCCTAAAAATACAGCACGATAGAACGGAGGCGCAGCGAATGAACAGGTATTCGCAGTACAGCAGAAGCGTGAGCGTCCACAGCAGAGGCATAAATGCACACTGAGGCGGAAGAGAGAGTGAGAAGCCCTAACTGAAGTGCACAGTGAGGAAGAAGTTGGACAGTGTAGAGGCAAAGCTAGCGCATACTTTGAGCCTGAAGTTAGGCAGTGCAAATGAATAACTGGTGTGTAGAGTGATGAATAGGTGAGGCGGTGCAAAGGCAAAAGTTGCATGCACAGCGAGGTATGAGGAAAGCAGTGAAAAGATAGAACTGACGTGCACAATGAAACAAAGACGATAGTGCAAAGGTAGAACGGGCATGCACAGCGAGGCCGAAGGGAGGCGGTGCAAGAACGATCGTTGGACCCACACCGCAGGATACCGCCAGCGATGACGCATTTGTCGGGGCTGGCGAAGAGCTCGCCCCTAACCTCCCCCTTAACGCCCCACTTCCCTCCGTCCCGGGTCGGGTATAATGAAGAGTAATAGGGGCTATAGCCGGCCTCTCACTACTGCCGCACCGCGCAGCAGCTCGAGCACTGCCGCACCGCTGCTGGTCATTAATGCACGGCTGCGCTGCACTGGTGCTCCACATGCACCAACTGTAACTGGTAACCGCAACCTTTGTGAGTTGTGATGTGCGCATTGCTGTGGTGGTGGAGACACTGTCAATAGGTGAAGACGGGCGGGTCTGAGCGCATCATGAGGTCCTGGTCATCACTGGGACAGGCGGTGACAGACGGAGAGTGGAGTGAGATTCGAAGTAAATTGACCTCAATCGTCACTTTTATTAGTTCGTTTACGCTTCGTAACCGAGTTGAATATTAAGGAAATTTGTAACTCGGCGCAGCAAACTTAATCTTTATAATTATGATCGCCTAACCAAAAAAGCTCATAGAGGAACGCACTGTTTGCCCTGGATTGAAGAAATAAATTATGTACCAGAAACCTTTTGCTGCAATTTAGCGACGCTTGTACACAGTTACATCTCGTGACAAAAAAAAACAGAACTTGTAGTTACATAGTATTAATGGAAATAATATATTTTGCAACCAACCAAACGATCGTTTCAAACAAAAAACAACTGAAGATAGAGCTCGTCTCTTCTTGAACGATCAGCAAAAAGTCGCAGATACAGCGAAGAAATTCATTGCAATGATATTGAGGGCAACCACGGATGCATACGAAGATTTATTGGAAGCAGTCGAAAGGAGGCGGTACACGTAGCGCATTAAAGTAACGGTAGATACCTGTCTCGAATCGACTCGTCTTATGAGAGCGCTCCATCAAAATACACATGAAAAAAAATTCACCCGTGCGAATTTGAGTGCTAACATACTTGAAAATTGCAAGTGCGGTCGAACAGTGCATTTCATCTCTCATTTTCATACCAACGTCAAACGAAACCACTTCTTTTTTTGAGCAGCCGGGAAGGAAACAATTTGAAACACATAAAAAGAAACTTGCCATTAGAAAATCACAAACAGGAACTCACGATGGATAAGCCAAGCCAGCACGAGAGAAACGACGAAATACAACGAACCACAGAACCCGACAGCTGGGAAAGCCCACGAAGGGTGTCGAGGACACAGAAGCCTAGCTAGACCTGGTGGTGAGTTGCGGGCTGTGGGCGAGTTGATCGAAGTGCCAGCGCGGCTCCTGCGTCGCAGTTTGGTCGCCGCAGCCCGGCGCGCCACAACACGCAGCACATCGAGGCCGGTGTTGTGTTTCCCGGTCAGGAACATTGAGCGAGTGTTGCATGAAGGCGCGCCTGCTCTGCAACTCTGGAAACGGGGGCTGCGACACTATTGGCGGTAGTGGTAGCGACTGCACTAGCAGTAACGACACTAGTTGTAGCGGCCGCACAAGCAGTAATATCACTAGTTGTAGCGACTGCATAAGCAGTAACAACTCTAGTTGTAGCGACTGTACAAGCAGTAATAATACTCGTTGTAGCGACTGCAAGCCACTGCACAAGCAGTAATAACACTAGTTGTAGCCACTGCACACGCAGTAGCCATAGTCGTTATAGCCAATGCACAAGCAGTAACCACAGTCGTTATAGCCACTGCACAAGCAGTAACCACAGTCATTATAGCCACTGCACAAGCAGTAACCACAGTCATTACAGCCATTGCACAAGCAGTAACCATAGTCGCAGCTACTGCACAAGCAGTAACCACAGTCGTTATAGTCACTGCACACGCAGTAACCATAGTCGCAGCCACTGCACAAGCAGTAACCACAGTCGTTATAGCCACTGCACAAGCTATAACAATATTATAGCAACAATAGCAGTGGTGGTAACAGGAATAAGACCTAGAGGCCTTTCAGCAAGAATACAGCAGCAGCTACCACTACAGGAACACCATCAGCGAGCGGCAGTCGCAGCGCCCCACGCTTTGCCGGCTACCCACAACGCGCTGACGCAAGCACATCAGGGAGGCTGGCGGAGGTGGAGCTACTGCCAGTCATTCCACCCTAACTCACTCGTGGTGAAAACATGGACAGGAAGGCGAAGAATACAAAGACGCACACAGAAGTGTTATGTGTGCCAGGAGTTCATATCACTATCATCAACATGTAAGATAATGATTTTTATTCCTTCTGAACTAACCAAGACACATCGTGAGCCACATGACATTTCAACGAATTAGGAAGCAACATTCCTCGTCATAACACACACTGCAGTGGTATTTATGCATCTAAAATTCTTCGTTATTTCCTCAGCGGTAATAGGCGAAGATGTTTTAATTGAATGTTGCACGGAACTGAGAAATTTTTGGAGATAAATAGTTTGTTTCCAATGCATCCGAAGGATAAAAACATCGTAAATTCGAAGTAACACTCAGTTTTTACAACTGTACAAGTTGCTCTCAGGTTCTGGTGCTTCACTAGAATCGAAAAACTCGGCGCCTAAATTTAGAAGGCAGATTTGAGCTGCAGCTTAATGTGGACTGCAATGTACCTCCGAATATTATCGCCTCTACGAGCACTGATCGATTAGTTGACCACAGACTGATCTTTATCACAGGCAGCGCCGATGATGGAATACAACATCTAAGCCTAAGTGGGAACGCTTGGACAACAGGAAAACATTCATAGCTTTAGCTTACGTACAAAATGTAAATGAAATCGTCGGAGCTTCACTATTACTGTATACTTTGAAGCCCACTTTAAGCGCGACAGCACTTACATCGTGGATCAAGTTCTCTTACTTCGAACTAAACGTTAAGAGTTACTTTGCTTCAAGGAGGTGATCACTCGATATTATGGATAAACCACTAACATGGCAGGACATAGGTTCACAAGATCGGGAAGTTAGTTATTAAATTAGTTATTAAATCAGATTATTCAATTATTAGTCATTAACGTGGCGAGTCATAGGTTAATTATTTCATATCAAATATAAAATAATTGCGTACTGGTGATCATATTCACATCTACCTCAATTTAAGAAGTCACAACCATGCATAACTGCTTTACACGACATGCTTGTAATGTTGTCGCTGCAGTACACGTCTGTCATAACACACACGTCATGCTCTTACTAAGGCTAGGCCGCATCGAGTGTCGTCCTGCGCGACACCAGCGCCGCACCAATCCGCACGCCCGTCACAAATCGAACAAATTGACACAGCAAGTCGGCGCCCTGTGATGATTGCGAGAAGCACCAGGAAGCGGCTCGCCTGGTACGATGCGACACATTCCTGCGCGTCAGTAACACGGCAAAAAAGTCCAATGCCTCCATTAGATGCGAGGGATAGAAACGTTTCCAGTTCAGCCATACATTTGCGATTTTACGAGCGGCCATCGCGGTAGTAAACAGGTTGTCAGATTTTGAAGTTCCTCATTGAATCGCCGGAGTACAAGCAATCTTTTGACAGCTACTTTAAGGCTCTACCAAAAAGAATTTACATGCTTTAGTTTTTCTTTGGCCTGTTTAGACAGTGGCAATTTTTGCTTCGTTTCTGATATGATCAAAATAAAGCGAAAAATCCTCAATTCGTTTGAAATTGCGATAAACCAACGGTGTGGTGTACATGACCTTCGTTCAACATGAGCATGAAACAATTCTGGAATACTACACAAATGCAAACGTTTCCAAATTCAAACCACACAAAAAAGTACGAAGCTGATTTGAATATCTAAAACTTATTGTGCTTGATACATATAAACTCGAAACGTATGTGCACAATATAGGACAGATCTTAGAATTTTAGCAAGTTTTTCGAAGGTTGGACAGTGCACCTTCTGAGAGAAATATCGTCAAAAAGAAAAAAATCGTCTTCTAAAACAAACTAACTTCTCAGACACTAGGGATACTAGCTGAAATTTGTTTCCTCGCGATATATTTCAATTATTCCCCTTGATGTAGAGTTTAACCTCAATTTTTTTTAAACAATCGCATAGAAGAAGTTTAGCGACAATCGGCTCGCAAAACTAAATCAATTTTGATACGCGGGTGGTGAAGCAAATGAACATGATCTAGGACTAAATTTTTAAGGAAAAAAGCCGTCCAAAATTGAATCGTACATGTAGATCAAACAAAAACCAAGGTTTGACTGCACTTCGGAGTTAATGTAATCCTACGCCTTCTGCTTATTCTGTATAATTCAAGCAGCAAAATTGGAAGCTAGGTCGCCATTGCGTACCCTTATGCACAATATTTGGAAATACATATGGAGTCATAAAATTAAGTAATAGTAAGGATGGCAGGGCTTCAGTAACTAAGACTAGCTCGCATCGAAAGAAAAGGGATCATTTAGTGCGGATATTGGAGAACGAGGATATATGCACAAAGTGTGTTCCCACACAAGATCCCTTACGCATAGAAAGAGCAAGTTAAGAAAGAAGAGGAAGAAAAGATAAAGAATCATCAGTGGAGAAAGCATGAAAATGGAAAGAAGAAAAGTGGGCACGAAAGAGAGGAAGTATCGAAGACCTGGCTAAAGTTCAGATAACGTAACAGTGTTCCTCTGGGGATGCTAATCCGCACACCATAGGATAGACAAACCTGACTAACTAAACTCTATTGCCTATGGTCTATCCTCTGCCCCCTGAGGGGTGGGGTAATAAAAACAATTCCATCAGTAGAAATACGCGTGGTACTCACAATGAAGTAACTCACTAACTTCTTAATTGGAAAATACCAGTATCTCGACGCTGGAACAGAAATGTCGCCGGGCGAGCCGCTCGGAATGTATCAGTAGGTGTCTTCTAAGCCAGTGCTGCAAACTCAAAGTGGTGGTCGCGGACCGCTTCCGGTACGAGAGCCATCGGCTACTAGTACCGGTTTTATACGTTTTGATATTGTACCATTTGTTTACTAAATAAAATAGATAAAAACTCTTATTATATTCATCGCGTATATCGTTCCCTGTATAAATGGATATTACTTCGAGATATTACCGGTATGTGGTACGTTGAAAAAGAACATGCCGGTCCGCCACATCAGACAGTTTGAACAGCACTGATGTAAGCCTTCACCTCCGCTTCGTTCATTTACGTTACTGAGAGGAACACGAAGGCCATTGCGTGACGACACACGAGTGACTTTCAAAGTATGGATTGTATTTTAAGTGATATTTCCTGTAAGCAGCAGCGAGTATAGAATTCTCGATTACTTTTATTGCACGAGATATAGTAACGATTTCATACGGCTAGCTTGACGACGTCTCGCCAGGGAAAGAGAAGCAGCTTTCCTAACACAGAGCTTACGTCAAGTAATGAGTAAGCAAGCGCTAGAGCACCTGCAACAAAGTGAGTACTATGCACATACGTATTGAAAGTTTGCCTCGTATGGGCGGTCCTTCTATTCCAGTCTCTGTACCACAACTGGACGTAAATATCTCAATTTTCCCCATCGGCGAAATAGGAAAAATCATCGAGAAAACGCGATAAAATAATGAGCAATTCATCACTCGAAAGAAGTATCCCATTTCGGCACGTTCTCCTGTACAATTTATTGGAAAATCTCTTCATGATTGTTCGGTTGGATAACAAGTCGTCGACAACAAGCAATAAAATGGCCCGTAATTGATTGCTGCTCGGTCTGATTAGCAACAATGGACGGTCAGTCACGCCTGTTTCCGGCGCCGGTGTCACGCGGAGTGTCCTGCCACTTGCTCAAGCGGACACGTGGCGGCAGATGCTGTAGCTACTGTCGGGATCATGATTCTGGGGCACACCTGGGTTTCATTGTCTCATCTTGAGTAGTTTGAGGATAACTCAGTTGCCGTCTAACGAGCTTAGCTTAACTAAATCTTTGCCCTTGCCTGAACACAACATAGGCAGGTCACTTACACCTTTTGCTGTCGTTCGGCAGATACGCACAAAGGTCCGAGGCTGTGGTTGTGCTCACGCCTTAGCGGCTGGACAGCAAGTCATTCATGCAGTGCATCAAGTGTTCCGGGCAGCTTCTCTTACGTTTTAAGTTTTAAGTTATGAGTCTGCTTACCTATTCTTTAGATATATTTTATTCTCTTGCATGTTCGAGCTTCTTTCGACTGGAACCTTTCGTAAACTACTTTATTTTTCGTTGCTCCTATCGTTTTCAATTGCGTAATCGCCTGAACAATACAAGAACTGTTCTTCCATAGCCAATTCAAAGAAAGTTAAACCTAAACTTCTTAAACAACGAAATTCTTTCTAGTCTAACAATGTATAATGTAACAAGTTAAAAACGAAACTAATATTCAAGGCGATCCATGAAGAGTTAAACGACACGAACACATTCCGAAAGTGATTTCCGTAGACAAGACAGCGAATTCAGTGCTTCAACATTGAAAATCCTGAGTGGGTGCATTTTTTCGTATGCCGCATCGGTTACCTGTATTCGATGCAGCTACATGGAAAAATGTATCAAATTCATGAAACACGATTTAATGTAAAACGAAGCAAAAAGCTAGAGCTGCAGCTACAGAAATCTCAATTGTCAACACTTTAACCCCTTGTTGCGCACTTCCTCATGTTTCATAGTTTCCTAAAATGAATATAAATGACTCACACTAGCATTAATTGACCATTCCATCCTGAACTTCGTACACAGAATTTTCGTGCCTTAATCCCTTCTCACAAACTTCAATTCATCAACAGGAGCATAGAAATATGCTTTCACGCCAAAAATATTCCCTTGGTGTTTTAACACACTTATTACTCAGGTTAAAATCTCACAAAAAAATTTACGTATCACTAATCTAGTGCCGAGGCTGTATGTGTCTGAATAGCAGCCTCAGTCCATGTCAAAGAAACATATGGAGACTTTAACTGTGGTGGATGCCAAGGGATGATCGAGCGCGCACATTTCTCAAAAAATTATCGAGTGCAAGTCTGGCTGTAGGGTGCCCAGAAGGCAGGCATTCCGCCAGTCAGGGGATGTACATGTCAAGGTGAATTATGCTTAGCTGAGAATGAAATACTCGAAAAGCTGAAGTACGATATTACTTGACCCTTAAAGTCGGGTAAAATTGATCTAGCATAAATCTCACTTCATGCCTGTATCGTGAGGATCCAATACAAGTTGAAAATGTTTTCAAGGCGATACACCATGACTCAAAATTTATTGTATCAAGAGATGAATTTGGTGCTGCTAGATGGTTGTCCAACAAATTAGTTCAATCTTTGTGATAAATCAACTGGAATTCACGCAGATCGAAGCGTTTTATGGGATATGAGAAAATTTTTGTGGCCCGACGAAGAAGTTAAACTGGGAACGAACATGAGGAAAACTACCGGTATCAAGAGAGCAAGAAAACGATACATGGCTGTGGAAACCTCCGAATGGTGTGGAGACAGTCTACACGTCAAACAGCAGGCAGGAATGACTGTTTAAATGATTTCTTCATCTTTTCGTAACAATTGAAGTTAGGAGATTATAAGAGACCGAAGAGAGAAGAAACATGAATTTATTAAGATCTTCGTCAGAATTACCTCAAGCATGAATGCTTCAATTTTGCATTCCAGATACTGACCAGATTGAAGCAATTTTGCAATTTGCCTTTGATGTGATCATCAGAAAGCAATTTTGGTGTTTACCTTGAAGCGGAATTCAAAAATGGTCTTCAAAGCCTTGCCACGCCCTCGTACAGCAACGAGGAACTTGAGATTCTTATTTTCTCTTCAACGTTCAGTCATGTTACCGAAGTAATTGTAATCACCGTTAGCGAACTTACAGCGGTAATCACTATGGCAACTCATTTTATATGCATCTATGTGACTATTCTTAGCACAATCCTTGCACCATCAAGTTTATAATGAGTAATAAATATCATTTACGGTAAGTTGAAGCAAAAGTTATGGAAACAAAACATATTTTACCCCCTGCTCGTAACAAATCTATCAAACAACATGAGTCAACTTTGTATCCGCCACAGAAAGTTAGAAGTCTGCAAGACAACTGTTTCGAGTCGATACAAGAATTGCGACAACGAACAAAAATGTGGGAATAGTTCAAGCCTATTACTCATAATTTTACGACAAATGGAAATTAGCAGTTTTGTAGACGTTGTTTACTCATGCTCAGTTTTCATTCAAGTTTGGAGAGCTACACTGGAATGATTAAGCTGTGAGCTCGTTTTCGGGAGATAATTAGTGTTAACAAGTACCCACCGACTTGACCCGCGGGTATACCAATGAAAGAATTCATTCAATTGTTACGTAATGGTTTGCGTGTGGGTCCAGATTTGCGCATTACCATTACTCAAGGAGAACCCTCATACATTAAAATAACTAAAACCATAAATCCGAATAAAAAGAGAGCAAGGAAGAAGAAAGCATGTCTAACTTCAAAAAGTGAAAGTGTCTCTGAATTCAAACCTAACCTCGCCATGAAATAATCTAACTATGGAGAAGCCTAACACAGGGAACGTGAACACATATGGGGCACATACTGACCAAGGCCTTAAATTCAATTCACAACCAAATATATTCTCCAAATCATTGAAAGGTGGACCTTTAAGTGCCAAACAAAGCAGTTGATGCTTTGACTCCCGCTAAAACTTTCGCACCTCGCCGACTTGGCGACTCGGCTCGGAAATTGAGCCCTTCACTGTGCACTGCATCGTGGCTGACACAGTTTCCAAAAATGATCTACTCCTGCAAAAATTACCAAACATTTATTCTAGTTGAACATTTGACGCATTTATAATTTTAGAAATATTTATTCACCACAAGTAATTCATCTGTCATACTACTTCAATCAATAAGAAATTACAAATAACGAATTAGTCTCACGAGGGACACTGCTTCCGGACCTAAAGAAGCTACTACGCTTCTATGGAAACCTACTTTAAGAAAGGGGATTCTCAACACGATTCTCAACACTCTCACGAGGAAAAAAACGCTCCAAATAAATTGTGACGTAAAGGCACGGTGGTCCACCTGAACCGTCCAACTCTAGCTCGCCGAGCTGAGGAAGTTTAACCACCCACACACTCTTTCCCCTGACATTTAAATCGCTTGACGCAACCGAGAACCGACACGTCCCCAAGAGGCATTGACGTCGCGACACCATCGGCATACACACGGCTGAGAGGTAGACATTCTGTCGAACACGGAAGTTAGACAGCATCTCCTCTCATGAACACCTGGATGATGTTCATAGAATACTTCAGATACAGTGGATAATAAATGTAAATTATTAAACTCGGAAACATAAGTTTGCTAGAAGCAACAATTCCCATAAACTGACAATATTAAAATTTGTGTCATATTTGAATGTTTCTACGTTAGAGTGGAATGCTCAGCTTCAATGACCTGCAGCAATGAAGAAGGAAAGTGTGTTCAGAGCACGTACTAAGTTTGTTCAGAGCACGTACTAAGCTTGTTCAGAGCACCAGCTAAGTTTGTTCAAAGCACCAGCAAAGTTTGTAAAAACAAAGCGCCAGCTAAGTTTGTTTAAAGCACGAGCTAAAACTGTTCAATCCATGAGATAAGTTTTGTTCAAAGGACACTTGAAAGTTTCAAGATTCACCGCTCCAGGTGAATCAACAAGCGAAAACCAACGGCGCACAACCAGCAAATAAATTGTCTCTACAACCAACCTTGGAACTGGAAACAGTCCAAGAAACTCGTGTAAACTTATTGACACTCTCGTGCAGAGAATTAGTCTAGCGAGAAGCAGGCATCGGATACGGTTTGCTACATAAGAATGTTAGGTTATCGTGATCCAGAGGGCATCTTGACGCGGGAAGATCAAGCGTACGAAGTGAAGGGAGTATTTCCTAATCGAGAAGCCCCTCATGTGACATAAAATCAATTTTTGACACGTGGTCGCCAACGAGGAGTCTCGGTATACTGCCCGTAACACCTCTGCGTCGAGTAGTAGGAAACCCGCTGCAGGGTGCAGTGTGTTTCTAGCAGGTTTCCCATTATCGGTCGACCTTAATACATAGTCGATACTTTTTTTGCGTTCTCCATCTATGACAAATTTACGAAAAAACAGAAAAATTCATTAATGTTTACGTATATATTTGAATTAGTTGGTATTTAAGCATCCAATCTCGCGTCCTTCTCGAGTGGTATACTTATTCTTACGGCCCGGAGAGTTGCATGACAATGAGAGCACAATAGTGTTCAAAACGTGAACTACATCAGTCGAGGCCCCGATAAGCGCTACCGCAGTGAAGGAGAAACCCTGGTGGTGAATAAGAAAATTTTCAGTATGACATCAAAATATGATAAAATTCAATATGACATCAGCAAGTCTCCAACACGACTCCATACACTGCTCAAAGTGTGACGAAGTGTGCAACTATCATCCACTACAAGACGTATGCAGAGAAATGAAGGATATTGGACTCCAGCGTACTTGCCTCGAGCAGCGAGTAGCTCGTAGGCCTACGTACGCTGCTGGCTTTCGGGGGCAATCTAAGATTTATCAAGTTCATTGCCATCTGAAATTGGAGTTGCACTTAAAGAACCACTCTCAGTGCGGTATTAACAAGATTATGAAAACTTAAAAATGCGACATAATCTAAAACTATAAAATCTTATATTTACTCATATTTATCTAAAAATTTGATTATTTAGGTAGGTCATATGAGAGGACAAAGAAGTCACACTTGTTAAGGAAGACAGATGGGAATGAATAGTACAAGAAAACGTTCCATGTTAAGCCTAATCCGCAGATTTTCAACTGAAGTCTGTAATTGCACGAGATATGCGATAAAAACACGGAATTTACGGTAGTCATACTACAAGTAAAATACGCCCAATTTTTCCTTAGTTTTGGTAATGGGTAAAACTGCGATAGCCAGTATAGTGTTTTCAATGACTACACGCTAAAAAATACAGAAATTATCACAGCTCCTACCCTTGTTTGGTGGGAGGACGTATTCGACTCTGCGCAGGGAATGTTCGGCATAGCTCTCCCGACCTGCAGCGACAGCCTGCTCGTGCGAACACGCTCAACGCGAGGGACATTTTAGCCTATACTAGCGATCCTAACGACGGCAAAATGGAAGACTTTAACCAATAGCGCTACAAGTAACGATTTGATTAGCTGATCACTGAAAAACATCCCCATGAGTTTCTAAGCATAAAAATAGTTTCCCAAATTTGTTCACAACTTACTAAGCCTACCGCACCAAATTAATACTAAGCTGAGACTAAGACTCCAAGGGTTACTGCATTTAACCAACGAAAATGAACGAGTGTTCAGAAGGTATTGTCGCAAGCTTAAGTACGAGTCAGGAAAATATTTAAACATCTTAATTCCAAAAATATTTTTTCATGTGCATATTGATATCTTCACGTTTGTGAAAGTCATCTTACGAGTTCCCGAAGTAACAGCAACGCGTAGGAAGCTCGTAGTTGCTATACAAGTTTCACGTTCTTCCCGACCACACAACGACGGCGACGATGATCTTCGGCGAATGGGGCTGGCAGAGAAGGCCAAGTACATTGTCCAGCCTACAAATCAAAAGACAATTGCATCTCCTCAGAATTTATTTAATGTTGCTCAGATTTAATATTATTTCGGACAACACAATGTCGTAGACACGTCCCTTCGTTTGGCAACTAGCATTAGTAGAGAAGGCTTAGTACATTGTTCCCACAAAGCAGAGGACGGTTGCAGCTACCCAGAGGCAGCAGGCGGCGCTATAGCGTCACATAGGCGCGCCAGCGTTCGAGAAGCGCCCAGCCCCAAAGGGTCGGTCCATAAATGGCAAAGGAACCTCTCGACAACACAGCCAGCCGACGCCGCCGGAAGTGCACACAAGAATAAAAGATGCACGCATGCTGCGCTCCCTGAAGCCAGCCCGGGTATCCAGGCTACACCTACTCAAAAAAAACTGAAAAAATAGGCGGGCTTCGCTGCTGAGAAGAGGAAAACCCGCGTAAGCTTAATTCACAGAAGTTGATAATTGACGCACTGATCGAATTCCAGAGATTGGACGAGATAAACTCGACTCTTTTCTGCTCTATTTCCAAGTGGTTTTCTTGCAGTCCTATCGATCCGATGCAGTCCTGCCTGTGAACGAATTTTAAAGTGAACATCAAGGTGTAGTAGTCGAGTACATTAGGGAGAGAGAGGGACTGTGCCGCTCGTTATTATTCAAGGACGCAGGCGTAGTCTCATTTAGGGAGGCCGTAGCTTTTTTATAGGTTTCCAAGTTCACCATTCACAAGTCAAAAAAGGGGGGAAAATAATAATTAGAACCTCATAGTTTGCAGGTCATCTCATTCTCAGAGACGAAAAAATGAAACCTTAAGGGCAAATAAATTCAGCGCTTAATACCTTCTTTCCAACTCTCCCAAAAAATCTATGGCTAGAGATAATACAACAGATTAAATCATTTTGATTAAGTACAAATACATACTTGTTGATTGTCCAAGAAACCCTTACGCAGGTCGAGCAAAATATTCAGTTTGGAAACAGATTCAATGCAGAAGCTAAAGTTTCACGTTAAGAGCATTCAGAAGCGAGTCCAGAAGCTAAGTGCTTATTGAACAAGCTTGAGGTACGTTCGTTAGCTCTGACGCCAAGATCATTTGCTGCTCATTAATATCATGAAAGGTTTTCTGGATAAATGGGGTATGATTTGATAGACCAAACGCTTGCATTTCTGGCCCTGAAGCTTAATTCTACTGGATCTAGGAGCATATTAAAATTCAGTAGGACTTTTACTATTTTACTGAAAATCCCGCCTTTCCTTCAGTTACAAGTGCTATTCATTCGAAGAGTCGCAGCACTTTACTAATTATATCTAGTTACTGCGCGTCCGACCAACAGAACACTCATCATTTAAAATGAACATTTGTTGGAAGAGACAAGAACCAAAAGCGTACTTTTAGTTCTGAAAGAAATTCAGAACAATTAACGAGAGAGACGAAAACTGTAAAGGAGAACGAATTTCGCACAAAAGAGCAGAAATTAAACTTTATAATGTTCTAAAACAATTCCAAGAGCAAAATATAAATAACAACAACAAACATTTTAAAAACAAATGCATAAAAACGAAAATTAGAAAAGGTTGGCAATGAAGCTAAGACCAAGAAGTAGAAGACAGAGAAGCGGCAGACCAGAGGAAGCACAAGTCCCAGCGAAGCGCACACTCCCTGGAGGCCTGGATCGGAGCGCAGCAGCTGAGGCTAGCGGGAGATGGAGCAGAACAATGCAGAGGTAGAGGCAGGCTCGACAGGAGCCGGCGAGAGGCCAAGCCTTGTCCGTCGCTGCACACGGGCGTCCTTAGAGCGACTTTCTAAAGCGAGCTCGACTAGGGACAGGCTCTCCTGTCCTCTTCTGCGCAGCCAGCGGCTGTGGCAGTACCAATTACCGACTGAAAGAGAAGTGCGTAGCGTAGCAAAGGAAAACCTAAAACTACCAGAGAAACGGCACCTGCACTGGCAATACCACTCTCATCGGTCAGTAATTGTGTTGAAGAATTAAAAGTAATAGTCATCAAAAAGATACATCAATGGAAAGCCAGGTCCAAAATGAGTAACAACGAATTGAATTTGAGAAAGCACTAAAGCTAGCACTGGCACTGCATAGTAACAACAGAACTAACAAACAGCGCTAGAAGAGGAAAGCTTCAACAAATCAGAAAAAGAAAGAGCACTCACTTCTGAAGAACTCTCAAACATAGTAGCAGCACCAACTCGATTCAAGGCTACACCAAACAAACGATGCATCAATAACCTTGAAAGTATTTCTCAAAGTGAAATGGAAGCCATTTTATTACAGCATACCCGAAGTCTACTGCTCTAGCATTAGCATAAACAGCTCAAGGTAGAGCACTTCCAACAGCAGCCAAAAACGCTTCACTTCGAAAAATACGGCAACAGCGCCAGTAATAAAGAAAAATTAAATGGAGAACAACAGCAACACCAATGACACTTTTCACTTTACAAAAGCCAGCAAGAGTGCCAGTAATAACAACGACGAGTACTGAATAGGAAAGAGCAGCAGCAGCAACATTGGTGGCGGTGCTGTACACGCGAGGTCGTCGCTAATGAGAAGGGCAGAGAGGCGTCAGACGGCCCGCATCCCTCCGCTGCACACCACAGCCGCCCCGCACAAGGCGCTCTCTCACAGCGCCCTCACATCTATATTCGAGCTCGGCTCCAATTCTGCGGCGGTCCAGCAAAACGTTTCTAATTACGGCAACACAAAAGATGATGCACGTGCAGGTTTCGTGTGCGAGACATTTCGGAGCAGAGGTAGGAGTCTTTTAAGCTCACAAACGAATACCCAAGAATCAATAAGCGTTCGAGAAGAAAGACGGATCACATGAATACGCATCATTACCAAAAGTTACACACAACCAGCATTAGCTATATTTGCAGTTCATATTTGTCACAAGCGCAAAACCAAGTTTACCTCATTTCAAATTTCATAACTAAAACATCGTTCTAGTCATACGTGCTTATTGATAAAAACACTATTATATCAATACCAAGGAGATGTACCATACTGTCAAAATAAAGCAATATATGTTATTTCAAAACGCCGTTGAAACTTCCACCTCATACAGATCTGTATTCTAATTTCCAGATAACCATAACACGGTAACATCAAATGCGAGTGCAGAAATAGCAAGCACCCGCAACACGTGATTCAAGGTAATGGAGAAGAGTCGCGCACTAACGCAGAAGAGCACTTGATACTTCGGCTTCAATTTACCGCGACAGTCACGAGAATGTGACGAGTTCATCCTGGGCGGGTGTGCACACTCCACCTAAGGTGCCCAAAAACCATACAATGGATGCCAGCACTAGTACTGCAAAATCTATTGTGAAGAGACGGTATATGCTGTGTCATGGACATGCAATGCATACAGTGTAAAAACAGCACACAGTAAAAGAGACAATATATAGTGTAACCGCACAGTAGACTGTCGCATACCGTAGACAATGTGTACAGCAAAAAAAATATTTACGGTAAGAGAGTACATCTACGGCAAAAAAGACTGTACTGTACAAGACAACACACTGTCGATAGTATACAGATATTGTACGAGCGTGTGTTGTACCGTGGCCCACATCAATGAAGTGCCGCCAGTACATACAAGCTGTACATGAAGTCCCAGGAAACTCGAATGACCGTCGTTTACGCATGAGAAGGGCATAACATTCGTAGTGGTCGAAGATAGTCTCAATCAATCTCAGCCTAAGAAGCTAAGCATCAACTGTAGCGTTGAAACACGGACTGTATAGAAGCTGCACAGCAGTTGTGACTGTGTAGACTGTGCATAGCAGTTGCGACGACGTGGCTCGGGCACAGAAGAGTACAGCGGAGTGGAACACAACTGAAGCTGATGCGCAGGTGCGAGCTGAACGGCGTCTGGTGCACAGCAAGCACAGCGGAGGGCATTGATGAATGGAGGCACGTCTGGACACTTGCGAACATCGGCCTTTTCACTCCAAAGGCAGGTGACACAGAAATAACTCTTCCCTGAAATATTCGAAGTTGCACTTATAATGGTACGGCACGCGTCCCTAAGTTTTTGAAACGCAGTACCTGACTTACGATGATGCAAAGATATCTTGGGTAATAAAATCTAGGCTTTTGAATTCTTGGACAGACATCGTAGCTGCAAGCTTAGTGAAACTATAATTAACAAGAGTTCGAATACCCTTTCGCTACATAATTGCAGTTGCCCTACTATGTTTCTCGTACGGTTGGAATGGAAAACAGCGCGGAGAGGGCTGGTGGCATGATACATTGTAGGTGCCCGCGAACAAAATATCGCCATGCAAATTAAATCTAATCGTATTTGAAAATAGGTTTGCACTCGTGGTCACATGAATACATGATCAGGCCTAACGAATAATAATGATTCGCTGCTCTTGAGCCCCTAACTTGGGGGCTCGCTGTATGTGAACGCTCCGATAGTTCACTACACTAACTAGTGCGTTAGAGGTTGTGCTTGAGACTGAACGCTCGAGAGAGAATATTTAGACGCAATTCGGCTGCGCAGGCGAGCTGCCAACGATTTCAATGCGCCAGTAATGCTGGAAGCAGACCATATTAAGAGGAACACAGAATGACTTTCGAGCGCGTTTTTGAGCTTATCCTCACTGGTAACATAAAAAAATGTTCTTCTTGATAGTTCTAAGTATGTCTTCATATTTAAGGAATTATGTTGCCGTAGATATGCATGCCTCTTCTGTTCCCACGAATAGATTTTTCTGATACTGAAATGACATACCTTTTCACTATTCAGTCTGTATGAGGAAAATTGGAGGGAGTTGGGGTCTCCACACTGGAGTAATTCTTCGAATAACGATGAATGACTCTGAAGACGAGATCTTCACAATAAGTTCGTCTGCGTGGAGTTTACATTTTACAATAGCTCGGTATGAACATCGCGTTCTGATTTGAGTAAAATAATCACGAGCAATCGATAAGACGAAGAAAATTTGAAAATACATTCGAAATGAAGAAACGCGCATTTACGTTGAGGCATATCACACAAACTATATTAGGAACAGGTAATGCTGAGAAAACTCGTTGGCTTTGAATATGAGTGGAAAAAACGGCAAGAATAGGTCGTCGCCCTGGCTAAATTAGCGACAGTTGTACGTACATTATGTGAAACTAGATATAGTTAAGAATTATCCTAAAAGCAAGCAAACATGAGAGCAGAAACACATTTACACTCAAATTAAGTAAAAGATGCTCTTTGTGTGAGAGTGAAACTCGGTTGCTCACACTAAAATATACAGAAGCGATGACCCCCGGGGACTTTCATCACACAGTGCCACTACACAATTGAGCAGGAGGGGGAGGAAGTGGCGTTGGTGGTAGGGGTGGAGGTCAGAAGGAGGAGGAACTGAGGCGCATCTCTCTACAGCGTTGGAGGACATACGGCACGGCGCCTGTGTGTGCAGCACCAGTACGACACAATGTGACATGGCCGCCTAACAATGAGCTATAGAGAGGCACGGACTATATTGGACGCTTCTCTCTCTATACAGCGCTGGCTTGTGCGGGTAGCTGGCCGGCCAGGGCGGTACAAGAGACGATCACGATCCAGTGATACGCTTCATGCGAAGCTTTACAATGACACCCGCACTCGAGTACGCACGTCTCGTTTTCGTGTTCCTCGTCGTTTGTATGCTTTCTCTTCAACGGATGCGCTACCAGCCAACGCGTTTGGACGACGGCTTTCGTTTTTCGGTGAGTTGAAATCTGAGAGGGTGAAGCTGCCCTTAATTTCGAGCACAAAATCAATGTTATATTAACGCGAAGAGAAACTGTGACTCTACTCTCTGCAGGGTCTTCAAATGTTCAAAACTGTTCAGGTTTATGGGATTGCGCTGAAACGCAGAAAATTTACAAACACATTCACGCAATACCTCGCGACTTCCGAAAAGCGAAACCTAACACTTCATTCCGTATGCAAAAGAGAGAAGGGAGCGAAAGTGCAAGTATAATCCGTACTAAACGATCAAATTAAAAAAAAACGCTCTTGCAACTGAAGAGCAGATTCTATTTACTACAGGTGACGATGACAGCCTTTAATAATTGCTTTGGTCTCTAAATCACGCTGAAGAGGATAGCCCCTGTCGGTATACCTTCGAGATTAAATTAGAAATCGTATGCCTACTATCGAGAGCGAAAAGCTTCCATGGAGAAGGCGATCCCAATTGGAGATGGGAAGCTGCATGTTACTGAGCAAATAGGGGGGAGCGAACAAGTCAAGGCGTAGGTACGCCACACCACACCCTCCACCTCAAGCCAACTGCGAGGTAACGGTAAATTGAAAATGACAAAAATTTGTTAGCGAATATTTCAAGTAAAATCGAGTTAGTTTCAAATTAGTTTAGAGCTTTTTAACCACGTAAAATGTGATAAAAAACAAGCGAAAAGAAGGGACCATTTAGTAAGGGCTTGAGACAATTTGGAATCTAGCCCTAGATGTGTTCCCACATAAAATATCCTGCTCATAGAAATAGCAAGTGAAGAGGGAGACAAGGCAAAGAACAATCAAAGAAGAAGGCATGAAAATTTAAAGAAGCATAGTGGACAGGAAAGATAGGGCTCGAAGGCTTAGCTATAAGTAAAATTGATTTCCTATTAAAATTCAATGTATGAAAGATATAACCTTGCATTAGTCCCATAGAGTTTCAAACGTGTTCTGTTTTGAAACTATATAGAAATTACGAGCACCTAAAAGGTAGCCAAACAACGCAGGGCTGAGTATCTCAGCGAGCATTGCACATTGAAAATAACATCACAAACCTTAGTCAGAAGACTCGTCCCACTGAAGCCGAACTCGGCCCTCTTGACCGCACGAAGTGTAGGGAACCCGTAACCAAACTCAGCGTGCAAAAACCGGCCGTGCTATAGTTGGGGACGACGACGTGCTCACTCACCATCGCGACAACGGATGTGACAGGCAGGCGGGCTGGGTGGCCAGTGAGGCATACCAGAAATGACCGCAGCCAAGTGATGCTGCACTCGAGCTCTTTATGAGCTCCTCGACTTGTGAGTTGGAAAAAAAGGAAAAAGCCTCATTCCAACTAAAGTTCACGCTCAGTACAACAGATTGGTCTTCATGTGCTTTATAATGTCTGACCGACATGCGAGTGCAGGGGGGCACGTGGGGTGTAAGCTTCTTTTCCCAAGGGAAGCACTCTGTGACTCCTTGAAAATCCTCCAGTCGCAGGCCGAGGATAGAACCTGAGCCCACCCTCTCCACTTGAAGCGCAGGGTGTAATGCCCCGCGTCAAAAGCCAAGAAAGTTCATATTTTAGTCGGGTAGTCAGCGTACTTTCTCTAAATAAGTTGAAGGGATGAGCCGAGGTCGCGATATTCTAGCACCTGTACCCCGAGTTGAAGGCTCAATTTTCACAGTACGCGCCCAAGGACACGCATGGGTGTCTTAAGAAGTGTTTCGTCACGCTCCGTTTGTTGAGCTCAGCCCCACCATGCCACTCAAATCGTACACGCCCAGCGGACGCGTTTGCTATTCTTAGCCTCAAGTCCTCAATGCCTTATTTTCTTAGCTAAGATCATCGAATTCAGCGTGAACGCAAATTAAAGGTGATAGAGACACGAAATGAAAGCTGAACATTTTCTGCAGAGGTACCTCAACGAGAAATCAATCAAAATATAGTGCTAAAATAACAAGAAAAAAAAGCGAGTACAACGTAAGAATCGTTGGAATATTCTGGATAACCAACGTCCTCCACTACATTTGATTGACTATATTTTGTAGGTATGTACATAACCCTTGCATCATACCGAGACCAAGTAGTACAAAGAGGGAGGGCATTCTGAGGAGTGGGAAGTCCCTATAGTACGCTGGCACATCAAATCAGTCACCTAAATATATAAATTGAAAAGTTTACTTACATGGAACTTATACTATGTATTATTTCTACTGTAAGAAAGCATCAAGGTCATCATCTTAGCCTTATTTCATTTTCTTTCACGTGACAAACCTCGCGATCATCGAGAAAAATCTGTACTTTACAGATGTTTGCTCTCCAAAAGAAGCTGGAAATGGCAAAAATAAGATAATGGGAACCAAGATTCGTTTCTCGGTGCGTTACGTATGCGAGTTCGGTGGCACAGATGGGGAAAGATAAACGACCTGCCAGAACTCAGCAGTCTGTGATCCACTTGTGTTGAGTACGCGATGAGATGAGGGGAGGGGAGGAGGAAGCCGAGGGAGATGTTTCAGGGAAGGACAGAAAACAAGGCTAATTATCAAGAGCTTTATCATCGTTAGCCTTTGAATGATAGCGGTGCCAGATGGAACAAGTTTCATCCTCCGCATTCAAGCTCGCATAGGTCGTTGGAACACTGATTAACACAGAGAAATACCAGCAAGATTGAATACTTCCATTTTCTTGTTAAAAATATTACACCTCCGTGCGTTCTCCACTCACAGGTTAGCGGCTACACCGATCAGTTGTACACGCAACACAAGATAATCATGCATAATAGTACACCCAGGTCAATCTCGAGTGCAATCTCCGTACTTTGTGCCAAGCTGTGGGTCCAAGCAAATCTCGCTAGTCTAATCATGTAACTCGCACAACTGGAGAAAAACGTCAAGTGCGAGCCAAAGGACTGGTGTGTTTCCTATTCGTTGGTCCACGAGCACCGCCATATTCAGGCCAGTTTTAAGAACCTCTCAAAATACAGATCTCATCAAGAAGTCACTACTTCTTAACCCGCGTCAATTGCATTTCGATACTACAATTTGTAAATTTTGATACCATACACATTCTTCGAAAATATGAATTCAGTTTCATGGAACACTATCGGACGTTACTCAAATCATACTTTCGAACAGCTGATCTCAAGTATTTATTCTTATAGTTTCTACTTCTCTCAATGACTACTATCACACAAGCTTTTTTTATACACAGAAGAATTGTTCTCGACACGTTTCTCTAGGCTTTTCATGCGATGTTCTCTTCACTCACTGCCTCGTTAGTTATTCTATTTGCAACGATACATGCTCTACATGCTGAAAACGTATGACATCTTCCAGCGTTCATACAATGAATTCAAACTATAATCTTGCTCCTAGAATATCATCTTTTCATATGCACTTATCTTTCACATGCAGCCAATGAAAGTTATAAGACTGCAGTCATTATTCCTTTGAATTTTTACTTAAATAAACAAAAATTTCACACAGTTCATGTGCTCAATTCATTTCAAGATCTGACTAAAAATTTACGCATTCGCCCCTCACAAAACACTGAACGGACATCGAAAAGTTACGATGTCATCCAACCCTGTCTCAAAACGTCACTCCGAAAAGTAATCAGTCATGCATTCCTTTTCTGACAACAGCTTTATTTTCCACACAAACTCTTTACAGCACTAGGAATCATCAATCTTCATAATTGGTATCAGTAGCTTTTCTTATCTTTTCCCTTCAATCAAATTCTTTCATTTAAACAATCATAGCATCCTCCCTCATTGAAATATTAATAGTTTAATTTCATCCACCTTGATCAACTCATTTGCCTTTGAATGACCTAAGGTAACTCTTAGGCCTGCTTCTCGTTTAGGTGTAACATGTTTCACTCCCTCGCATGACAGTCAAATACGTCTTCCTACTAGGAATATCAATATTGTGCAAATCCTGAATACTTAATGAGCAACACTTGAAGGAGTGAAAACGTGTTGAATAAGAAATTGAGGTAGGGTTTGTCTCCCGCTCAGATGTTCAAGAAAGGAGAGGTAAGCTCTCTTTGTTGTACACTAGAGAGGAGATAGTGACTATAACAGAAGAAGATTTAGATGACACCGGCCTCGCCCGAGAAGAAGAGGCGGGCTACCCAGCACGCAGTAGACGCACCGTCACTGGCGTAACAAGACGACACCCGCACGACATTAGGGGCGGGCTTAGAGCGCGCGAGAGGGAGCGAGAGGAAGAGAGAGAGAGACACCTCGCACCAGCGGACCGTCGGTCGGTCACTGCATACACATACAGGCTTCCTCTTATCAGCTGAGGCCAAAGACGACACCAACAACCACCTCGCTTGTTCTGACTCTTGCCGCTGCTGTTACTGATGTTGCTTTAGCGACTGACGATACTGCAGCTGCTGCTACTACTGTCTCATCTCATACGTAAAGGTAGTGCTAGCGCTGCTACAGCATATATTGCTCGGCCTTCTGTAAATAGTGATGTATTAACAGCCATTACGGTTACCTTTCCAATCACTTTTAAGGTTGAAGGCTGTGCTGAACCAGAACTTGAGCCAGTGAAGGACGTCGCCCCTGCATCTATTGCAAGGCAGTCATCAAGTGGAACAAACTCACCAAATATTAGTCAAGTGACTTCGATTTGATTCAAAATCAAAGAACATCTGCAGCATTGCTTGGGCACAACGTTCACACGAAAGACACCCGAACATGGATGTATAAACTGTACAGTGACCTGATTTCGATCATTTGATTTCAATCATCACTGAGTTCTAACTTGTTTATCGAACAATAGAGCTATCGCGACAAATTTCAATAAAGACCAAACGTCAACCAAAACTGAGGATTTCCTTGGACTAATCTCCAGCTTGTCTTTGGCGACGCAAAAGGTGTGCGTGGCTGCTGCGGGAGATAGCGGCAGAAGTGAAGTACGAACGAATGCTGTGCGCGGCAGTGTGGGAGAGAACGAGGGCCAGGTCGTCAATACGGCACAGCTGCACCTAGCAAGGGACTCCATCACGCGCATGTGTACTGGTTTTCATCGGCGATGTGGTCGAGGCACCACTGCAGAGGGTCACGTATCCATAATTGACGATCGCATTAGACGAAGATTTGACGCGACAGTAATATTATAAAAACATCATTCGCTTTCAAGACCGATAAGCGCGTTTCAACCATAATTGGCTCACAAAATGAAAACCCGTCTGAAAAACCGCACTCGAAGCGAAGCATTTTTTTGTTCATCGAAAGTTCACCTATTCCTCCAAAGGCATCTAAAATTTCCCCAACTTGTATTTAACTCATGCAGCAGGATAATTTACAAGATCTCAACACTCGGTGCAAGGAGACGAACAGAAGTTTACCAACGACCACATGAGGAGCCAATTTACACCGAGTTGTTCAGCTCCAACAAAATTGTATGAGAACTTTACGCTTCACTACATGATAACAAAAGAGCAGACCTCAGCAAGATGTAGTCCTGATGCCTAGGACAGTAACTAGGGTAATCTCCCATGTATTTTGACGAAACCAAAAACAATCTACGAGCATAATCTACTTACCCTAAGAAGCACAAATCTTCGAGAAACTCTGCAAAACACCAACTCTTCTCCCTCCAGTGAAGCTCTGAAACTCGAGCTCTTCACAGGGTGCAGTTATTTGCGTCGTAACCGGAAACAGAAAAAATAAACTGAAAATATTTCATTTCAGGCCCCGCGAGTACGAAGTAAGGCAAGAAATCGATTAATGAGCCCCTGTCGCCACATGCAGATTAGAAAAGGATATTGTGACGTGGCATGCGTGTACGCATGTATGTGAGCGCAGCGACGCCTCACAGACCAAGCGGTTCTGCGCAGGGCAAACGACACAAAAGGTAAACAAGAATAGCCTCAGAAACAGGCCACCTATAAGCAAGTCTACGTGCGAGCGAGTTACCCTACAAATAAGAACGGTTATCTGCCAGCGCTATCAGCCGTGGACGCGCTGGCTCAGGACGCCGGTGGTTGTCGTTGAGTATCGACCTCATGCGATACTTTGCATCAAAAATTCTCGATTTTCAGGTCTCAAAAAAAGCTCCTTAGCTCAACACGTAAGTCCGCATTAGTAATGTTCAATTTGCCTAATACGTGAAGTTAATTCAAACTGAATATGTAGCATAAAGTATACTTAACGTCAAAAACAAATTAAGAGCATAATTACGCGCCTTAACGAACACTGACATTTTATGTTTGCTCATGATTCAATGTGTAATGATGACACAAGAATACCAACAAATCCAAAAATACAATGTACTTCGCCTTACAAGTAGACCTTGACCAAATATTTAAGTTCATCATTTCACATTGCTGCTAAGTGCTGATATTTTCCAAGTAATTTAGGAGCATCTCTTACATCAAAATGGATTAAAATGAACGTTAGGGAAATTTTACAGCTTCGCGAAGGGAAGTAATGGCTTGATTATACTGAGGTTTCATGTTATCGTTCGTTTCACGGATTCATTACGGCATCTTTATATGCTACTGCTGAAAAGATTTACGTCTGAGATACTATTTTAATTATAAAGAGTGCAACTTTTTTGCATCTGCTTCACGATTGACTGAAGCACAATAATTTCCAGGTACAAGAAATCGGTCGCATTATCGCGGATTGAATGAAAGTCCGTCCACAAATATTGCGCACCGTTGTGAATGGAAACATGCGTGGGCAACCAACGAGTGTCAGACTTGTGTACGAGTATACTTCAGTGTTTCTAATCAAGTCAGTAGAACTATTAACAATGGAATGGAAATGCATACAAAACATTGGCGTGCTACATACAGGCGTTAAATATAGGAATACAAACTTGACATTGCGATAAATATTTTGTATTCGCAGTAAATACCCTACTAAGCCGTAAGAAACTAGGTTTCAATCATTTGTCATGTGTTTTCAGCTTCAGCCATTACTCTGGCAGAGATATGAACGGCAGAGCGATCAACGCGTGTTCGTTTTCACCGCTTCGAAGTCTTCAAATTGGTAAAGAATTTATGCAGAGCTCTGCTACTCATGGAACATGGAAATGAAATTCTCATCGTTATTTTTCAGAAGTGGACCGTCTCCCATACTGAAAACTCATTTTTTCGACGACAGCAGTACGTCGACCGACATCGTATCGATGACACGTATCGAACAGAACGCCGGTGATGGCATGTGGTGTGAAAACTAGCAGGCCGTAGAGGTGCGCCTACAAAGCGTCGTTACCTGTCTATCCAACCCTTGATCTAAAGGCGTACGTAAGCGACGTTTAAAAATACAGCACTGTATTCCGTAATTCATAATGCAACGCTCTATAAGTGGATGAAAATAGCCCGACAGTTATTTTACGTTATATGATCATTGTTCGCAGCAAAAAATCTTCCTTAACAAAAAATAAATTGGGCGTCAAAGAGTTCATTAGCCTTCATATTTTAGGATCTCCGTGGCGCACTAGTACCGCGTCAGGCTCAAAACATGGGAAGTCAGGGTTCGACTCCCGACAGGGGCACAACTGATTTTCACGAAACAAAGAAGTGCTACCCTTGGAAGAGGAAGCTTTAACTTCAAATTCGCATATGGGATGTTACTTGGCAACAGGTTTTCCCCTGTATTTTGTAAAGGAATGAATAAAATTGATACATCGGCTCTAATCTGTGTTGCACAATACTGCATTGAGCATCCGACTTGCTAGAGCGCAGGATAAACCTCTCACGTCCGCTAAACGATTTACTCGTTCGTAAATGAGCACATTTTTCACTTGTACGTAACGCTAATAAGCCCCGGAGAGTTACAGACGTCTTTCCCGCCTCTAAGTTATATACTCTTTTCTCTTTATAGATGTTCATTTCTCAGGTCTTGAGGGAAAAATGTTCGATAATATTTGCGAATTTTGCAACTTCGCTAACGTGCTGCGAGTGAGATGATACGCACGGACGAGGAAGCCTTGTAAACTCATGATATGCCGGATACTTGTGATACTCGGATGTGCCCGAGCCCTGCTGCAGTGTGCAGACTGGCGCTGCAGTGTTGTTCTGCCGAACGCGATGGGATCTCAGTTGTACGCGTACTGAAGATCTCCGTGCAGATGTGGATGGTGCAGTGTTATGCGTTCTTACTCGCTTACTCGCTTTTGTAAAGCTACCCATCAAATCCAAATAAAATACAGTACAATTGTATTTAAAAAATAAACATAGCTTTATTACAATTAGTTAGTTTAAAGCTCCCCACCCACACCAGAAGGCGATCTCAAGATAGCGAAAAGAAGGGACCATTTACAATATATTTAAGTAAACGTGGAACCTATGTACATGTGTATTCCCACACAAGATTTCTTGAGCATAGAAACAGCAAGTTAAGAAATAAGAGGAAGAAAGGATAATAAGAGAAGGTATGAATATTGAAAGTAGCAAATGGGCACGAAATTTAAAAGTCCCGAAAGCCTAAAACAGCTGAGGTAACCTAACAATGCTCTCCTGGGATCGCCAGTCCCCATAGCATGGAGTAGACAAACCTAACCCTATTGCCCATGGCCTATGCTACGCCCCCTGGGGGGACAAACCCTGTCCATCCACGACTTCCAGTTACAAAGCTTCGAAACAAATCCTGTGAATTTCTTTTGACCCGCTTATACTACCATTATATTCCTCCGTTTATATGGAGATTAATGAGTTAGATATTCTTCAGGTTAAGTTGTTTCTTTTACGTCGTGAAAGTATTTTATTCATACAGTTTCGTAGCGCATAGTATCAAAACCCGTTCTCTGGTGTAAAGGAAAAACCATTAGTTAGTGCTCGTGAATAAGCGCACAGCACTGCACGAGAGAGCACGGCGGGCCGCACCGATCCTCAGCAGCACAAAGTGCATCAGTGCCCGGCTGCACTGACCCTTATCTGCGACACTGCAGGGCGCAGCTGGCGAGGCGGCGTTGGTGCTGCTACTGCTCTTCCTCGCTGCGCACCAGCTGTACCTCAAACAAGGTGCGGGTCTGTAACTGCAGCCTGCTCCAGCTGTGTTGCTGCAAATTGTACACATCTGTTGACACATTTTGTGCCTCCATTCTACCGAGAGAGTTAGGTGATGCTTTATATTGTCGACAAACGCTTGAGTGCTTTCTGGATTTTGTACGGAACACTTCCGCAGGCAACTATCACAGATGACATTGCTTGTAAAA
The DNA here is from genome assembly GCA_014899125.1 of Orchestia grillus. Classification (NCBI taxonomy): domain Eukaryota; kingdom Metazoa; phylum Arthropoda; class Malacostraca; order Amphipoda; family Talitridae; genus Orchestia; species Orchestia grillus. The sequence continues at coordinate 40,153 of VOMN01043261.1, forward strand.
AAGGGAGTACTGCTCGTGAAAAAGGGAGTACTGCTCGTGAAAAAGGGATTACTGCTCGTGAAAAGGGAGTTCTGCTCGTGAAAAGGGAGTTCTGCTCGTGAAAAGGGAGTACTGCTCGTGAAAAAGGAGTACTGCTCGTGAAAAAGAATACTGCTTCTAAGAAAAATATTGGCAAAATAATATTTATGGGATTCGACAGCGCCCTTAGCAGCCCCTCGAAGGAAGGCCACGTGCTCCTCATAAACCTGCGTGCATATTTGCTATTTCTGGTACAGTAGTCGGCCTCCTCCACAAACCTAGCGGCCGAGCGGTCCTACCTGCGCAGCGAAGGCTGAGCCACCTCACGGCGCCCTGCAGCACTAAGTTCTTAATTTAAAAACTGAGCAAACAGTTCCCAGTCCGACCCCTCCAGCTTAGCCTGCGCACTAAATTGACACCTGTGGGTCATGCCTGTCGCAAAGTTCTGTTTCCATTCATTTCTTACACTCGTAGATGAAACGCGATCGATCGCTGGCTAGAATCTCGATTAGACGGGTGTACTAGAAATGAAGTAAACTTTTCTTATTCCCATGATTTATACCATGTAGATCGCTGAGCAGCACCTCGGTTATACGGATGTATTAGGAATAGATTTTATGAGAGTGTATTCGTACATTTTCTGAAGCCCGTATACTAGAAACTATAACTAGTACCTAAAAAAGTTCGCAAAACACGGTTCCAAGCGTTCAACTTAATTTGACTGATTGAACAGCAATCTTCTAGAATTTGATACCTGCATATACTCATCCTGACCCTTCGCTCGAAGTAATTCAGTGATTCATAGGTTTTCTTTTGCATTACAGGTTTGGAAGAATGCACTCGAATTTTCGATAGCTGGAACACCAAATAACTAAAAAATAATTGTTAGCTTTCTGAGTTAACAATCAAAATTAAATCTACAACAACAACACTGACAATCATAATAAAATACAAAATTCACCCGCCATACTTCATAGCAACTTCAACTTCATAGACGTGAAACTTTTGGCATTTATTAAAGTATGAATCCATCCATCCTCAGAGAATGGGAAAAAAATTCAAAGATTTAGAAATCTTAAGCTCTTCAGATGGACCGAAGACGACTGCTGACACAAAAAAGCTCAATGCACAACAACCAGGATGCTGCAAGTGCGATGTTAACAGCAAGAACTCTAAGAGCGCATCCAAGATACGCGTATCAAATTACGGGCAGCGTGTCTACTAAAGCGCGTCGCCAAAATGAGAGCACAACCGCATCCTGTTTTTAAAGTGAACTGAAAACGCAGATAACAATCCGAGGGCGAAATTCATTACCATAAGGTACGACACTACCCAAGCATGTGCTATTCTCTTTTTCCTAATTAGCGACTGTGTTCTGAGAGTGACTGCTGTACATAAATTCGAGTTTCTGATGATGCATAGAACGTCACTAGGTTTAAATGCTGAGAAATAAATCGGTCTGAATACGTTAGTGGGTCAACGTAACACGTGCACCTGTGGATGAGGTCGACTCTGCACGAGCGGTCGTGGAAACGAGCACCTGCGTTGCACACATGACATGGCGACATAAAGCATTTTTATGTACAGAATAAGATTTTGTCCCCAAAACATTACAAAAGCATTTCAGCAATAAGCACACGAATTGAATAAAAACTGAACCCAGGAGTGGCTATGAAGGTGCTAATGATGTATCGTCCAACCCGCCGTCCAGTGCTACAACAGAAAAAGCTACAAGTATAAGATAAACACGTTTTCTGCGATGTGATACATAAGTGAATCATTTTACTCCAAGAAAAATAGTCTCGCCGCAAGAAGCGGGCTAATTCTCCGAGTATCAAATTAGGTTAATACTCAAAGAGAGAAACAAAATTATCGAGTAACAGTATTTATTTGACGCATAACGGCCTGAGGCTGCGGGTGGCGGTGACGGCGGTGCGGGCGGCGGGGTGTGAGGAGCGCACCATCGATTGTGCCCGCAGGCACGTCTCCCGCAGCACCGATAGGAGCACCGCCGATGGAGAAATTGGTGCGCCAACTCCGATTGGGATGGTGCTTGGATTCGGTAACACTAGGATGAACGCACCAGTGATAGAGAAGGAATTGGTGCGCCAACTCCGCTTGGGATGGTGCTTGGATTCGGTAACTAACACTAAGATGAACGCACCAGTGATAGAAGGCATTGGTGCGCAAATTCCGATTGGGACGATACTTGAATCCTCTAATACTAACTAGGATGGGTGTACCGGAGATTTATGGTGCTTGAATTAGGTAACGAATACTAGGAAACTCAAAGCAAGCATCCGAACTTCAGATGAATATTTAGACACAGCGCAGTGGAAATTACGAGAGCTTAATCTAAGAACAAAGTTAGGGATAGCGCGATGTAACTATAGTTTCAGTGTGTTAATTAGTAGAATCACTGTTCAATGTCTGAAATGAGCGCATCTATTTATTAATACGCTTGTAACTATGTGGCAACATGTGTCACACCCTTCACCAATAAATGCAAAGATCATCGCGGTATCTATGCTACGGCTTGATCATAAACTTCCACTCTTAAAGGTTCTAACCGCTAATTATTCCCGGGTCCTGCCTGCTAGTAAACAAGAGTTATAAGTGTGCGGGTTGGAAGGCATTGGTTCTCTAGCGTGCAGTGCGTCGCTGCAGCACCACCAGCAAGTATATTCCATCACCAGGCGCGTAGGAGCCTGTACATTTACTTTGATAAATGCGCCAGCGTAATAACAATTAATAAAAAACAAAGTAGAGGCATCGGAGTCGTAAAAAGGGGGTGCATCTAACTGACTGCAGTAACAGATGATGCAGGCGTCGGGGAAGAGCAGTTACAGCTGACAAATGACAGCTGTTCGCTCACATTCAAAAGAATGTTGTGCATACGCGTTTCAGTTCTGGTCATCTCTTAGTGTACAAATGCGGTAACGTTTTTACAATAAGATACACCTGCTCAAAAATTATTTCATTCTTATTCAAGCCACAGACAATTTTATGCCACTTGCTTGAGTACAAAACAGATTCTTCAGCTCCAAATTATCGCGGCTTATTCTGATGATATGATTAGACACTTAGCATAAGTGATCGTTAAATTATATAAAATTACTGGAAACAGAACGGTAAATTTAGATTAGAAGTTTAGAACCATGAACAATAACATGCAATTGTTGCCAGAGGTGATACACATGCGCTGTCAGTTAAACACATAGAAATGTTAAGCACAGGACATGCACTGGCAGAGAAAAGACGATGCTGTTCACGCATAAAAGAAGAAGGAGCCATTCATAAATAGCTCTAAACAGGCTAAGTAGCTTACTGGCAAGCACGATCTTTCAAAGAGAAAGCTTCGTTGTAAACAATCATTTCACAGACCAGCTAAAACATTCACATTAAATCTATAAAAAACCTACTTGGGTATGAAAATCGTGAGGATACGAGGAAGGAGTTTGGGTGCTCTCCCTCACGGTGCAGGACGACCAAGCACTAAATCATGCGCAGGCTTGGCTCATCAGTGATGCAGTCATTGGTTGCTTGAGAGACACAGAGTCCGCCCGTCGAGGCCTCAATGATGCACAACATCGATGCATGCTCGAGTCACATCGATTGGACAACAACCGACGCAGCCACGGACTCGCGGATTGCACTGGACAACATCCGACGCAGCCACGGACTCGCGGATTGCACTGGACAACATCCGACGCAGCCACGGACTCGCGGATTGCACAGCACAACATCCGACGTAGCCACGGACTCGCGGATTGCACAGATGTGACGTCTGTCCTACTAACAATGGAAATTGCGAGGCCTGCCCTCCTACCTGGTTTCTTACTCGGAACAGTGATGGGCGGCACACACCGAGATACCGACCTGTATCGAAAAATTCGTATGTCTTCTTAAAGATGCGTCGAGTAATAATCTCGCATGCAGTGAACGCGTGGTTAATCCAGTGCTAACGGTATGCTCTCAAATACGAGCGAAGGCAAAAAAAAACTGAGTGATTCGTTAAAATGAAGGGATGTAGATAACGAACTTATAATAAAATTTACTTAAATCCGAGTACAGGTGGTTGTTACTCAGAGCAAATGTAATAATGTAGCACTTTATGCAGCTGAAAAATAATTTATCGACATCGAAAACATGAGAGCGGGAATGTAAAATGCGAATAACATTAATATGCATGCGAGATTTCCAATTCGAAGTACGAGCGAGACTGAAGCGTTGTAGGAGCGGTTAAAGCAAAAACCATTTTTGAGACGTTCTGGAATATCCATTCTATTTAGAAACACGAGATTGAGAATTAATCAGCAATCCAAAGCCTAGAAATCATACTCTAAGTAAAGGCTTCTATAGACTCTCATATGAGAATCATGAACAACGATGCTTCATAAATAACAATCTAAGAAAATATTGTGCAAGGAAAAGTTACGAAATGTGAATCGTACACTTACAATCCATGTACAAAATAAAATACGTCAGATGTTACGTAAATACTTTACGCGCTTGGATCAAAAAGGTGAAGCTGATCACCTGCACAGACGGAGGTTGGCGACGGTCTCACCTGCACAGACGGAAACGGGAGGCTAGGGGGTCTCACCTGCACAGAGCAAAATAAGAAAAGTTAATCGACAGTCAGCTTCGCTGCGATGGAGCAGTAAACGAAAAATTATTCAAAATAACGTTCTCAAGCCCTAGTTTAATTTCCAGATCAAATCCATAATCTATGGCGTCATGAACGCTCGATAACAAACACTCCAACGGCTCCAAGCCGATAATCCTCCCTTTAACTGAAGACCACGGGGTCTTTAGGCGATGCTGAAGCAGGTCTCATGTCAGTACACAACTTAGGGGTGGGTGTACTCATCAGGGCTACTGCTAATTGGGACCACTCATCTAGAAGATAATTAAAAAAAAGGCATACTGTACCAAAATTTAATGCACATTAGAAATAGTCAGTTACGCTTGTATGACATGCTTACTTCGTATTTCTAACGGCAGGATTCAAAATTTGCTTCGTCGTTATCACTTCAATCCAAACTTACAGTTTCCAATATAAGGATAGGCAAACACGTGCGTCGAGTCTCATTTCGCAGGAGCGCAGAAATATATGATAAATGCCCCCAAAGAACAATAAATATCGAGAGAATTATTACGCGGAAGCCTTCATGAATGATTCAGTCGCCAGTCAATGACACGGTGGTGCGAGTCGCAGCCTTCGCCTCTCTCTCGACGTGGACGCACGTCGCGATACCGACGTCGGACACATGTTCCAAGGCACCCAAAAACCTGAGCAGCGCCGTACGATAATGGAGTGATAGCGATAGTGAGACGGTCACAGAGATGTCTGTCTCTGCGTTAGTCGCCCAAGGGAATCAGCAACTTCCCCAAGACAATGCCAGGTTCGGCCTACCTACCGAGCGCGCATTAGTGCGAGAGCAGGATGGGTTTCTGGGAAGAAGCGAGCTGATAACGCACACGAAGGCTTTTAGTTCTCGTCGAGCGTGTTCTCCAAGATGAAGACTCGAAAACGAATGATTGGTTCTGAATACTAATGCTGGAAAGCAAACGCAAGCGGTTTGAAACCGTGGTCTTGAAACTTTAAAGTATTGAAGAAATTTTTGCACAATAAAGCCAAATGTAATGCACAACTCTAAGAAAATCATTCCCTTTAATACTCGTCACATTGCGGAAAGAATCAATTTTCCATTAAGTAACTGAAACGGGATTCTTGTAGAAAATCAAAAGCTGAAGCCATGAAATTTCCAAATACGTTGGAGTACACGTTCAACACCAAAAGAAGGTATATTATTCGCATATATTTGTCATAACGAATTCGTGTTCAAGCGCTATCTAAACAGAGCAACTATATAAATATGACAAGCAAACCACATTTACGCAAGATAGTTTGACTGAACATAATCCGTCATTTTAACCGATGATTTAATCCTTCACTCTATCACTATTTTAGAAGCTAAACAATTAGATTAAATTATTAGTTCGTTCTAAGCTACCTGCCCACATGAAATGTGATACAAATAGGGAACAGAAGGAACCATTAAGTATGAACTTCAGAAAACCTCGAATATATGCACAAGTGCATTCTCACATAAGATTCCCTGTGCATTAAAACGGCAAATAAAGAAGGCAGAGAAAGATCAAATAGAGAATAATCTGAGAAGAAGGCATGAAAATGGAAATAAACAAAGTGGACACGAAAGTTAGAATCCTGAAGGACAAGTTATAGCTGAGGTAAGAGATGTTAAACTGAAAACAAATCATTTGTATTTCCAACAGAATGACTATATTATTTTAAGGAACTGTACTAGGTATGATACAAGGTACAGTTACGGGTTATGTTGCTGGAAAGGTAAAGCGCAAGTAATGCATAACTCATTTTATCGGCACGCCCTGCGCAGCAAAAACTGACCTATACTTTAACAGTGACTGCGAACACGAAAGCTGTAGCACTCAGGCTGCAAGTGTCCAACTGTACTGCAGATAATTGAGTTAACAACTTTAGCGAAAACATTGGAGTTTCGAGCAGCGCCCATCCGTTGAACATTCAAATTCTACACGACTTACATTTCGTTTAAATGGAATGTATTCAATCGATCTTCAAGCTTAGACATATTTGAGTCAAATTCTACATAGAAGCGAAAGCCAGCAAAGAAAAAACTTACGAACATTATTACGACAGGTTACTACTCACCTCATACTAATGTTCATTCCAAAGTGCAACTAATCATCCATGTACGAGATAAGTCGAAGGACAAACCATAAAATCTGATTCAGTTTATATATTCAAATTGAATATCAAGGTCACATTCCAGTTGTACTAACTATGCCGGCGACCATGAAGTCCAAAGACAATATCTACGATACAAAAAACATGGCACACGGTAACAGCTTTGTCAGTTTCCAAAAGCCCGTGTCTCATTCCATCAGTTAATTTGAACTTGCAGTACACATTTCTCACGCACTGTATGAAGTATCCTCACCCCGTACTGATGATTACTACCAATTGCTAATAGAAAACGAGCAGCGTGCGATTAGCATGTGGTCCTGTAGAATCCCCTAGAAGTCTCAAAACTTATTCGGGCTTACAAGAAGCTACATACAAATATATTCATTGTAATAGTTTTAGGAACCCATGCCTGAAATAATTTTAACTGACGTAACACTAGCGGTAATAAATTGTTTGAATTGTTAAACTTTATCGATATATAAATCGTCTTTTACGATTTTCACGTTATTAGTGACAATGGTAGGTAAATCTTACGGAAGTAACCCCAAGCTTCCTTACAAATTTTTCACATCTGAAGTTCACAGTAGTTGGTCCTTCTACAATTCTGATTCAGCGCTCCAATATATGTGTACTCTTTTTTGAAGCATCTCTCCCACTGGCAAGAGTGAAATAGCCTTTCGATACAATACTAAATAATACTACACTGCTTCACCAACGCTACACCACAAACCTCTCTCGTGACCTACCTCTCATACATACAAGCCACAACACATTACAAGCCACTCGTCACTGCCATTATTTCCGATGATGCAGCCAGTCGAGCTATGTTTCAACCCATTAATTCTTCACTTTACAATACAAAACCCAACTCGACGACGTCTCCTTTCCATACTTCGTATCATTAAAAAATTTAACTAGTTCTTTGCTTCGAAACTAAGGTCTAACTGCATCTCGACCACAAATTAAATGAGTTTCTGCGTCCGTTCAAACCTTATTCATAAGTGTTCATACGTCCTGAAAATGTGAACAAGAGTAAGGCACAAATTTGTAGTCAACAAACTTCTTTATCAAGACAACTTGCCTCGCTTCAAAATAATCTTTCTAAATATATTATGTACACCACCAATGTGATTTCACATCAAACCCTAGTTTTCTTGGTCTCAGGACATCCGGTACTCTCGGAAGAGCCACAAAACTGCACACAGACTTAGAAAAGCGCCTCGTAGCCGTCGTCGTCGCATGCTGCGCTACCAGCGCCGCCACACACCCACTGCTCGGTCGGCCAAGCCTCTCCCCAATTACCAGATGTGTTGGGGTGGATGGAATTACACGCAGAGAGCCGGGCAGCTAGTGTGTGTGTGTGTGTGTGCGCGCGCTTCTCCGGCGGCAGGCCCACCCGACCAGCAGCAGTAAAAATACAGCGAAAATAGGCTCAAACGGCAAGAAGAGTGAGCAGAATACATATCCATACTGACTCACACAAGGGACAGCAGGTGACAGCAAATAGATTGTTCCATGCAAAGTTGGTGAGCGGGCTGATGTTAATTGTCACATGGATAGCTAGCCAGCTCTGACCATTAAATGAAAAGAAACAACACAATATTGCTTTTACGATAACAACTGCTAGGGCATGGTAGAGTATCCTGGTAAACACGATGAGAATAGTTGATCTCTTTAGTCGAAAGTTGAACATTTATTTTTTACGATATCAGACGAACACGTTACTGAGATAATTTAGTTTATCAGGTATGAACTTTCTACCACTAACTTGCAAGTAAATTTCAACACATGCAGTCCAACTTCCCAGGCATGAAAAATAAAAGATTATCTATAACAGAGTCTCAAGTCTAACAAACCAACTGACTAATACGGACGGCTCTGCATGTCCTGTTGAAGGAATAATCATTCATTGTAATACCTTCACCTAGTATGTGCTTCAAGAGCATCAAAAATGCAAAATGACAGACGAAATCAAATAGTTATTTTCAAATACTTTCGCGTGCTGTTTCCCGTTGACCAAGTTCGCGACCCAGCAACTGCATCATCGTCCCAGCCGAGCAGATGCAGTTGTATGTGGGGAAGTTGTAGTGGGGCATCAGTCATTCAATATGCGCACACGGCTTACAAGCCGTTATTGAGTTCAAATTATTATCTACACTCAAGCACGAAAAGAACATTTTTGACTGAGATCATAAGAAAGGGACCAGGATCTTCAAGTTTTCGGTATACATCGAAAACATATCTTTATGTAGTCTTAAATCCTTGACGCCGATAAGAGGTGAAGGTGCCTAGAACCAGACTCACACACCTAAACAACTCCGATTACCTTTTTTCTAAAGATTGGCCGCGAAATCAAAATTTTGAGATTTCATATCCCTGAGCTTAATGAGTCGGTCACGAGGAAAAATACAACCGAGTCACAAGAATGGGTTACAAAGCTATCAAGGAAAATGAAAGAGCCGAAGCGGCTCGAGCACCAATATCGAAACCAACAGGGATGGAGGAGGCAGGCACGATCTTTCTTTCCCTCCCTCCGCCCCAAAAACCCCAGCCAGGCTCGGTAAAAAGACGGCGGAGCTGGCAGGCGGCGAGCGAGATACTGCGCGATAAGTGAGGGTCCGCCGAGCAAGATGGACGGTATTTTGCGGACGCCGACACCGCCAAAGAAAATCTGCGCACCAAAACGTCGTCGTCCTAAAACGCACTTCATACTCCACGTAGGTATGAAAACAATCAACTATCGACTTGTACGGTGGATAGTGCAATCTATTTCAACGGCACAGAGCCATAACACGGCAAAATGCGGCTCTGAAGCTCGGTTCGACATTTACAATCGTACCAGCAGGCAGTCTTGCATGGTGTGCATTGTAGGGTTAACAGGTATTCTTTTGTAGCGTCTGCAAGGAAAAAAAAACCTTGATTGAGAAGAACCAAGAAAATGCTCGTAAGTTCCCAGTAGTTCAAACTTACCAAGAAGGGAAATATTTGAAAGGTTTGCAACTTGTATTTGGAAAGATGGTGGAAGCAAAGAAATCGCGTCGAAATCCTCGACATCATAGCGAGTATTTGGAGTTTGGAATAAATCAAGAGAAGAAATAAAAAAATCATATGCAGAGCTGGTTGAATTGAAGTAGCTTCTATAAAAGTTACATGCTTTGCGCAACAAACCAATGAAAACTAGAATTATGTAAGCGAAAGTTTACACATGCAAGCAAATATTGGGAAAGAGAACATGCATGAATCACATAACCAGAGATTATTCTTTATCTTTGCACAGCAGATATGAAGCGCACGTCCAGCTCCCAAACGAAATGCGAAAAAGTTGCAATGTTGACGAGAGCAGCAATGTCTAATAAGGGCGAGAATAAGGAATCATGGAACAAGCCTCGGAAATGAGGACGGATTTATGAAGCGCCCAGCAAGATCCCAAAAGAGGCAGGATTTATGAAGCATGCAGCAAGTTAAGGGGGACCGTCCACATGGACGGAAGCCTGCTCGCTGCCTCGCGACGCAGCCAGCAGCAGTCCACTAATTAGTTGGGCTCCGAGCAAAGGCCGTCGACGCGGCGGTCTTGCTATACGCAGCAGCTGGTGGGGAGGCTCTCCTATACGGGAGATGGAGGAGCCTCTGCAGACAGTCGGGCGAGAGAGACCGCGGGTCACCGAGATGTGTCATTGTGGGAGGGGCAGGCAGCGCTGGCTCAGAGCAGGCGGGGAATCAGGGAGTGGAGGAAGAAAATTAAAAGTAGGTGGTATTTTAAATTAAGACGAGACGCCAGCACTAAATGAGGGCAGAGAGAAGCGTCAATTAACGAACGACTGTGGGAGTGTGCTGAACCAGAGGAGGAGAGAAGGAAAAGACAAATGCGCCACGATATCGAAGCATTTAAAGGCTAAATGACGTATGCCGATGACAGAATACATGCGGATAAAAGCAGCAAAAAACAAGAGCAGTAAGGGATAGGTAACCAGGGAAGAATAAACTAAACAAAATAGAAAATTAACGAAGAAACAACAATACAACGAACATGGTGAAAACTAAAGAAAGCGGATGATGTAGTATAGACTGAAGAGTCGAAAAAGGTAGCATCCTAATAATCGAGAGAACGAAAAGGGCACTACAATAAAATTTCACGTTAGGGACTCGACATTTCCGATAAAGAAAATCAGTTGACTTCATTATGCAGAGGGTCACCGTGAGAACGAGTTAGAAATAGAATGTCAAGAAGTAAGAGACAGAAGAATAAATCTCGAATAGCAGGTTGGGAAGTGACACACACTAAGCGAAAAAAATTCCTAATTACTGCATTTAATGAATTGATTATGACAGAAGAGCCTTTTATCGTAACGTACGTAGGGAAAAGGTAGCAATGCATGCTGAAATATGAGACACGCTGGGGACAGTCGTAGACACTAGAGGGTCTAACGGACAGGAAGAGAGTTGTTGACAAATAAATACAAGAAGCGAGATGGTGGAAAAAAAGCCCCTTGCACAATGCAAGGATCAGGCCACGTTTGATGAAACCCTCAGGGCCATGAGAGGACTTTTTAAGCCCAATAGTGTGCGTTCTATGAATGTAATTTTAACTAGGGATTATTTTGATTCCTGACAAGAACGTTATAATTTTACTGCGAGAACTCAGGTGATAAAACTTTCTGAGATAATCGCCGTTACTCAAACTTTTACGTAAAGGGCTGGCAAAACTTAATCTTCAGCACAATGAAAGCTTAATAACTACATGTGGCCAAACCAGAAGTAATGGCGATTGTTAAGACTAGAGTTGACCTTCTTTCGTTTTTTGATATGAAACGGCGGTGACGTGTTGACACGTCTACGGTAAATTCATACAGGCACTTCATGAACGACTGCAAAGGGCATTCGCAACAGCACCAGAAGCAAGAAAAGTACTGAGCACTCCGTCATCACCACAATATCAGCACGAGTCTCAATGCAGATAAATGGAAGTCGTCAACATGAACACCTGTTTTATTAAGCGTAACATCAGAAGTTAGCCATACAGCTCATATCTACTCCAACAGCCCACGAGCCAGCAATGAAAGCACAGTTTAACGTTTCACTCACGAACACCGCATATTAACGGATATTGGATGCAGCGGACAAAAGTCTACTGGTCTGAATACATATTCCATTGGCCAGAATGTCCGGTGCGAAAGTGCAGAATAGCCACATGCGAAATGTTCACGTCAACAGATAATCTCTCCCTAATTAGTCTATTAATGGGAGGTTCAACTATCCGTATAATATACTTAAACTTATACAACCCAACATCAACTGTGGTTTAAAAAAAAAGTAGATTTTGACAACGCTATTAACCTACGCAGATCGAATGGAGCCCATCAACAAAAGCAATGGCAGCTCCGCGGCTAACGTTAAATGTTCAGTAGTTACGTCGGCTACGAGAGTAGCTTCGAGAGCTTGTACAACAGGAGCAGAAGTAGAAACAAACTATATAGAAGTGCAAATCGTTCTATTCAAAAACTAACATTATTGACGGAAGAACATACAATGAAGGAAAAGAGTAAAAATTCAACATGACTTATAAAAAAACGCAAGCTATGGTAGGAAAGGCAAAGGTATAAGGCAAATAACAAAAACACGATCTGGTAATAACATTCAGAACTGGCAAAACCGTTAAAACCTGACACTCGTAATAAGGATAAGCAGTCATAGTAAAAGCAGTATAAAGAATACAGCACTTGAGCAAATGAAGACAACGTGTGTAAACAGAAAGGGCGTAAAAGTACTCGGAACGCGTTCAAGTTCACTCAATGCGTGAGAATAAAAATTGACGAGGCACAGATGTACTCTGCGCGCGTCAGTAGGAACAATGAGTGGAGGCAATCTGTGGAAGCGCAGGCATCGAGTGCACAACCGCAAAACGTATATATCACAAGGTGGAGGGTTAGGAAGTAAGAGGGAAGTAAACTTTCGAAGACAAGGAACAAGAGAAACAGTAACGGGAAATACTAGCAAAAGAGGGAATTTACCCCAAGATAAGGAAATACAAAAAAACAACGGACATCAGGAATGCAAGCACAAACAGGATTGTTGCGGAGCCACGAATCTTTCAGACTGCTGTGGCTACCAACCAGTTAGTCAGGCTCGAGTAAAAAAATTCAAAAATGTAAACTAGGCCAATTAACAATTAGAGGGCCAATTAACAATTCAAGGGCCAATTAACAATTCAAGGGCCAATTTACATTTCAAGGGCCAATTTACATTTCAAGGGCCAATTTACATTTCAAGGGCCAATTTACATTTCAAGGGCCAATTAACATTTCAAGGGCCAATTAACATTTCAAGGGCCAATTAACATTTCAAGGGCCAATTAACATTTCAAGGGCCAATTAACATTTCAAGGGCCAATTAACATTTCAAGGGCCAATTAACATTTCAAGGGCCAATTAACATTTCAAGGGCCAATTAACATTTCAAGGGCCAATTAACATTTCAAGGGCCAATTAACATTTCAAGGGCCAATTGACATTTCAAGGGCAAATTAACATTTCAAGGGCCAATTAACATTTCAAGGGCCAATTAACAATTTAAGGGCCAATTGTAGAACGAACATGGAGGCTGCGAAAGAACCGGCAATAAAAATAGAACAAGCTGAGGCAGGCGCTGGCTGCAAGAGCACGTAGTACAAAGTGCAGGGGTTAAGCCCTCCTGCTACAGGTTCTCTGACCCCCTGTTACAGGTTCTGTGACCCCCTGTTACAGGTTCTGTG
>VOMN01043263.1:0-13976 GCA_014899125.1 Orchestia grillus
AAGTGGTGCAGAGCGAGGAAGTGGTGCAGAGCGAGGAAGTGCACCTGCTCACATCGAGTGGGAAGACCGCGTGAACGATGCAAAACGGTCGAGGCGCGCATCAAACCCGGAAGTTGCCGGACTTGAGAGGTACAAACCTGTCTGTGTTACCTTACATGCACTAAAGAGGGCAACCAACCGAGTCCTGCGATGATGTAGGAGGTGTTGGAGGAAGGCATGGTGACGGCAGGACGCCAGTGCCCGTTCTCAGGTCGGTAGCGCAGGCTGTAGCCTTCCAGCGCCGACACGTCGTGCTTCGCGGGTTCCCAGGTCACCTGCACGGCGTGGCCCATGTTAGTTAGTGAGGCACTCGCAAGGTGTTGTGCTCTAACACTGCAGCACATAGTGTGGCACTGAATTTACGTTCTAGGTGCATGATGTTGAGCTGATGAAGTGTTCTACACAATGTTGTGCTTATTTGGCGTTCCTCTGAGATAGTGATACGATGGCGTTTTTTATGAGATTTTTTCAAGAAACAATATAAAGAAAATTTATGAAATTTGGTCGAAAATCACTGTAATTAACAAAAGGAAGGATAAAATCGAATTTTTGATTGAGACAATGTTCTAAGTACAAAATGTTATGCTGGTGTAGTGTTATACATAATGTTACGGTGATGTAGTGTTATACGTAATGCTGTGTTAATTTGGCATTCCACATGATGCGTTGATAGTGTCCAACATAATGTTGAGGCTCAAAGTGTTGCACTCGCATAGTAACACTTAAGAATTGCTGAGTGCAACAAATATCCTCAGTAGCCAGGGACATTGAAGTGAGGAACCTATGAAGCCTCTTTCAACCAAAGCCTGAAGACCGTCACTCTTTGTTACCAAGAAACTTTGAACCGCAACAGCAGTCGTCATCAAAACCAGCTCACTCAGACGGCTCCTGATGTACCATACAGCTTAAGACGCCTTGGCAGCCTTCACTACACCTCGGCATGGGCCAATTAAATAACTTAATCAGACCCAGTCTAGCTCTTTCGCCAGGACATCTAAAATTTTGGCCGCCCACACGCAGATATCTTAGAGGCGGCCAAAATTAAGGGTACCTCGGCGAAAAAAGATAGATTTGAGACGACACAAAGGAGAGAAAAACCCTCACCTTGACGGCCCAGCTGCCCTTGTTATCACGGTCGGTAGAGCTGTTGAGCCCGACCCAGTACACCGTGAGGTTAACGATGGGAGGCAGTGGCAGGGGAGTCGGCAGAGGCGCCGGAGTCCGGTAGCTGTCTTCCCCTTTCTGAGGGTAGCGCCTGCCGTTGTCTAAGGCGTTGATGAGGTATTCCTCTCGGTCAGGTAGCCTCACGTTCTTCCACAAGAGGTGCGCCCCCTCAGGGTAGCCCACCGAGTTGCCAGCCAGCACCCGCACCGAGTAATTAGTGCCGGGCTGGAGGCCTGTCAGCATCATCTCGTGCACGTTGGGGCTCGTCTGCAATGTATCAAGTGCAGTCAAGTCATCGGCAGTTGAGAGCAAATTAAATTAGGCTTGAGCTCACGCGAAGAATTAGCGAAAAGGGTCTCCTGAAAACGGGAATGATAAAGGTACACAGACGGGACATAAATAATGTTAAGACAAATGGTCGCGAAAGCAGCTTAAGTTTACAATTTGAAATAAGACCGGGAGAAAATAAGAACACACGGAGAGAGATAATCACAAATGAGTCCCTTAATTGAGCTTTGAAAGACAGCATTCGGTCGAGCACTGCAGATGGAAGAGCCCACTTGAAAACAGAACATAAAACAATCCCCTGAAGAAATAGATATTTTATAGCCTCTCTCGAATACCTGACCCAGAATGAGCAAAATAGGTATCGCCATGTCTCCACCAATATTATCATTCTAATTATTATTCACCTAAGCTCTTAACTCACATGACCTCCTCGGTGTTTTTCACACCAGCCAGATTCACTAAGAGAAGACCTATTCAACTTCTCACGTATGCACAGCCGCCTCGCCTGAGGCAACAGTCATCACCCAAAACACGCGGGCCTTAATAGGCTTGGAATAAGTTAGAAAATTTGCCTACAGAAGGGTCAAATTTGCCTACAGAAGGGTCAGAAGGGACCGTTTGGGGTCAATCTCGACAGGCGGTTACTATGCCACTTGATATTCGTTGAGCGTTAGACCTCGGGACGTATCTGTTTAGCCTAATATCTTGGTATGAATTTAGCTTTATATCTTGGTATCTATTCCGATTCACATCTTGGTATCTATTCTGAATTCACATTTTGGTATCTATTCTGAATTCACATCTTGGAATCTATTCTGAATTCACATCTTTGTATCTATTCCGAATTCACATCTTGTTATCAACAAGTCACATCTTGCTATCTACAACAAGTCACATCTTACTATCTACAACAACTCACATCTTACTATCTACAACAACTCACATCTTGCTATCTACAAGTCACATCATGTTATCTACAACAAGTCACACCTTGCCAACCACTTCACACTACAGCTCAACACCATTTCACCTTGCCTCCTGATATACATTACTCTTCGAGATTAACTAAGCATTTGGAGACTTGACTAAGAGTTAAGCCAAGCAATCAGAGGCCTAACTAGGAATTAAGGCACGAAGAATAAGGAGAACTAATCAACCTACCTAGAAATTAGGAACCAAGAAATTAAGCCAAGTAATCAGAGGCCCAACTAGGAATTACGCGAAGTAACGAGAGCCCCGACTAGACTAGCAAAGCTGAGGCAGGAGGCTGACCTCCTTAACGTTGTAGTAGTGGATCTTGCGTTGCTTCCACTGGACCTTGTAGCCCGTGATGGTGCCCCTGGCCACGGCGGGGGGCAGGGGCGACCACTGCACCAGCAGCTCGGTCGCCGACGCCACCTGCAGCTTCATCTTGGGCACTCCCGTCGGGACTGCAACGATGTACGCTCGCGTAAGAACTTCCACGTTATGCCCCCCAAAAAACAAATATGGCGTCAAGATATAGCTTTCAGATTCATACGCCCAGATACATCACCTGCCACTCGATTGAGGTACCGTATTTTTTAGAGGTATTACCTGAGGTAGAGAGACACCGCGCGTTAGATGCTACGGTACTTTAATTAATCATTTAGGTATCGCATTTGTTAATTTGCTAGTTTCACTCTCCACCACGAATAAATGAAATGTAACGAACACAAATTAGAAACTAAAACTAAGCCCACCTCACCAAATGAATGTTTTTACGGAATGTGGGTCTTCTGAGTAATAAAACAAAATACACAAGACCAAAGCATGCGCTTCCTACATTCCAGAAGACTGTTGACTTCGAGAGTTGATACCAGCTCCCGTAAGGCAACCATGCACTGCTCTCTGACTTCGACACGAAAATTTCGGACGCGAACAAAATGATTCCCTCACTAAGCTGTGATAATCCATTCTCAAGGCACCGTCGTTCCCGTACGTCACCTTCGCGAGATGAATTTTGCATGCCTAGACATACAACGTACGAAAGTACTCACGGAAAAATGACAAATAACGTGCCGCTCAAAATATTATCTCACGAGATAAATATTGAAACTGACCGTTTCCATACTTGAGGAATTATATTATTAATGATACTCAAGAGCGATTTAAGAGATTCGTTCAGTTGAGTTATCCATAAAAATTGCAGTTGTTAATATACTCTACCAGCAACACGCCCTCGCCCCATGCAAGTCATCACACAAACACGTGCAACGATGAAGCCCTTCACGCCCAGAGGACCAAGCGCTCCTGTTTCATAAGGGTCTCCTCGTCTTGCGTCGGAAGGTAAATGCAACATTGCACGTAAGACTGCACCTAGTTTCTGTGATTAGCTACGGGTAGTTTAGGGCCAAATTAACTTCGGGGTTTGAAGGGTTAAGCCTCTTGTGGGCAGTGTAATTCCACTAACTCTACTCCCTCCAGATTCATTTTTCAGCGAGGGCATCTAAAATCATCTGTAACTTAGTAAAGCCGAGTATTTTTATCAATTGGTTTGCATATTTATCGATGGAGTGGTGATAAAGTTAGCCTATGCATGCTACAGCGGGTAACCTGGATGTTTATTTACACCAAGACGTGCTTTCATCAGAGTAAAAGTACGTCCATGCACATTAATTTTATCGCAAAAAAACGATTTTCGTTTTTTCGACGGAAAGGTCAGAAAACTTGCCAATTGGTGTATATCTGCGATTATTTCAGCTCGTAATTATAATGTTACCACATAACATACAAGCCCTAAAGTATTGTTTTTTTTTATAAAATGGCCATGATTTCGATAATTTAAAATTCACGAGGTCAGTCTTATCGTCATGAGATCGAGCGCTCATTCCAAGACGAAATCAAAATAGATGTTCAAAATCACCTTGAGTTGCTTTAGCATTCGAAGTTACATGGACAGCGAGTTCGTTACCCCAACGCGCACACACACAACGTTACCTCAACTTCAAGTTCGTAGCTCCAGGAGTCAGAATTCAAAACTGTATTCCCAAAGAATTAAAATGCTCCCTTGTCTCAAGCTATCTCAACATTTAGAGTTATCTCAACAGCTCAAGTTAGTTATTCTAGAATTCAAAGCGATCTCAAGTTAACTCAGAGTTAAGGACTTTCTTGTCTAAGTTATCACAGAATTCAACACACCTTTGTCTCAAGTTAATTAAAGGTTTCTTCGATTCGCGTCGCCGCAAAATTAAAAGCTTCCTTGTCTCAAGTTACTTTTAAAAGCCGTCTTGTCCCGAGTTACCCCAGGTACCAAGACAGGGTACTCACTCTCCTCTCCAGTGCGGAAGACGATTTCTTCAGAAGCGTCGCTAGCGACGTCAGTGAAGGCACGGACGTAGACGGAGTAGTTGGTGTTGAGCGCCAGGTCCTTGAACACATGGGACGTGTTCAGCACCACGATCTGCTGCTCCTCCATGGACCCTGCCAAGCACAACACACTTACAGTATATATGTAATATGTACAGGTGGCATCCCTAAAGGGGACGAGTCACGAGAGTCCAATCAAGTTGCTGGTTCCGAATCAAAGCAGCTGGCTCCAAATCAAAGCAGCTGGCTCCGAATCAAAGCAGCTGGCTCCGAATCAAAGCAGCTGGTTCGAAACGAGTCATCCGCCCGGTAATGTGAATTTTCTTAATAATCTACTAAATTTTACCTAAAAAACAGTTGCATGTGAATTTTCTTCAATAGATATTCAAATTAAAATAAATGCGTGGCATCTGAATTTGAGTTCCGATTAGACAGTTTCGATTAAAACCAATCGAATTAGCAGCTTTGAATGTGTTGCACAATTCATATGAGATGGGATCAGCTTTGGTGAAAAGGTCCTAGTCTAACCTTTTCGCCGCTACATCGATAAATATGCAAAATGGTCGATAAAAATATTAGGCGGCCAAAATTGTAGATAATTATTCATGCCTTAGAGGAGAAGTTAGACTGGGGGTGAGCCAAATAAGGCGAGTTACACATGGAACATCAGAGATCTACAACTTTGAGTGCGTGTGATCCATTTTCAAGCAATCCCAACTAAAACACAGTTCCACCAAAACAAAAGGAACACAATTCCAGCAATCAGCACCAAAACAGTTCCAGTGCAGCCGGAGCTCAGTTTCCGTTAGGACCAAGAATAACAATTTCTGGTGGCCGCAAAAGAAGGACGTAGAATTACAGAAGGAGATCACAGCATCACGGAGGACGTAGAATTACAGAAGGAGATCACAGCATCACGGAGGACGTAAAATTGCAGATCACAGCATCACATAACTAGAGTAAGACGCAGCATTAGAGCACTACAGCGTAAGATATTGAGGACACAGCACGGCACCCACCGACACCGAGCTGGGTGATGTGCAGGGAGTAGGCCTGGGGGCTGGGCACGTGGTGGGAGGACCAGGTGATGAGCACCGAGGTGGAGGACAGCAGCTGGTAGCGCAGGTCACGCGGCGGCTTGGGGCTGTCCGACGACGAGTTCACGAACATGTGTGCCCAGCTCGACCTGCTCAGCGCAGGCAGTTTTCAAATGAGCCTCAATTGCACGTGGAAAGCGTTTTTAGTCTACCTAAAGTATTCTGAAGTGCACCTAAAGTATCTTACATCTACTTTAAGTGTACTTGAAATGTTTCTGCAGAGCCCCCGGAAAGTGTCTCAAGTCTACCTGAAGTGAACCTGATATGTACTTGAAAAGCGTCTTAAATCTACCTTTAAGTGTACTTGATGTGTACCTGAAGTGCATCTTAACTACACCTGAAATGCACCTGAAAAGCGTCTGCAGTGCACCCAGCTGCGTGGTGGGTGAATTCCAAGTCCTGAATAGCCTTCCTCACGTGTTAGCGGTAACTTCAATGACGCAATGACTCAAGAGAGCATGCTTCTAATTAAGAAACTAAAAATTGGAATAAGAACCAAATTGTGCACACAGCAAGTGGTTCACTAACCGGCCACCTCCACCTCACAGGGTGACGATTAGATTATATTCTTAGCTAGTTCAACCCTCTCCCTCCTGACGGTAACCTAAGGATCGAGTTGCTCAGTTCTTCGACTTTGGGTTAAAACGTAACAGTTTGGAGTAATTTAACTGCTAGGGTGAGAAGTTTGATTAAATAGAAGAATCTCGAGTGATCAGTGGCATTTACATAACTATGCAAAGATGTGAAAACCATTCAACACTACTTTTTCGCTTCTCCCCAGTCAGTTTAGGCCAAGTGACATTCATTTCGAATTGTATATACTAAATTACACATGTTAGAGCAATCCTAAATATACTTCAGGATATTAGTAACTTTTTCCTTAAAATTCCTGTTCCTATGCTATCCAAGTTTCGGGAGGAATGTGTTAAAAAAGCTCCCTATTCACATGAAATGTGAACCGAAGTGTGCAAAGAGAACGGACCACGTATTGGACCCTGAAACACGTGGAATTTATGGGCAGATATGTTCCCACACAGGGTTCTCTCCGTATAGAACCAGCAAGTTAAGAAGGAAAAGGAAGAGATGACATAGAAAAGACGACATGGAAGAGATAAAAAACGGAATAAAAATTTAAAGAAGTTAGATGGGTACGGAAGATAGAAGTCCCGAAGGCCTATCTATAGCTGAGGTAACCTAAAAGGATCATCTAGGGACGCCAGTCCCCATATCATACGGTAGACAAACATAACCCTATTGCCTACCCTATCTCCCCTGAGAGGTCGGCGCAGGGTGAATGAAAAAAGAATTAACCAAAGTTCCCCACCCTACCAAAATTTTATATGCCCACAACTCCCTCGCAGGTTGTCTACTGAACATCGTAGAAACAGTGCAATACTATACGTCACCAGCCGGTGTTGTATCCCATGCTATTGTATTCCATGTGATGCTGTAGTAAAGTCATCGGAACACGCCTCTAACTTATAAATATGCATTAGGTATACCATTTACTACTTTCCACGCTCAGATTGCGTGCGTCCATATTAGTGAATAGTGCACCATTAAAATTTCTAACACTTGAATTGGGGTACAAAAAGCTTAACCTTTTACAAACCACTCTTAAAACATTCAGGAAATGACATTTCCTCTGTACAATATCAAGTATTGTATAATAATACTTAAGGTTATCCAGAGTATCAACAAATTTACGTAGTTTTATAAATTTGCTAGATTTTTGGCTCTTGAAACAACTTGACAGCCTGTAATTTCAACGCTGGCTGAAAGTACGACGCATGAATGGTCGTAGAGGAAATCAATCCAACACACAGAACCAATTTGCAAACATATGTTCTCTCTCATGTGAGACAAAATACGTCAGGGTGGGTCATTCCAATAATCAATTCCCTGCTGAATTAGCACACGGCACAGAGGCGAGATAGAATAAGATGTAAACGAACGTAGAACACGATTCAAAACGATAGTCTAAAACTCTATATCCTTTTCTCGACTTCGTGTAAGTTAATCTTGACTGATCCACGACAAAATGGAGTGATATGCAACACTAACGCATCTCCATCACTGAGAAAGACACACATCACTCACTTATCCATCATTAATAAAACCACGCACCACTCACTTATTCATTTAAGAAAACCGCGCACCACTCACGTATTCATCATTAATAAAATCACGCATCACTCCCTTATTCATCATTAATAAAACCATGCATCACTCACTTAATCATCATTAATAAAACCACGCAACACTCACTTATTCATCATTAATAAAACCACGCATCACTCACTTATTCGTCATTAATAAAACCACGCATCACTCACGTATTCATTTAATAAAATCACGCATCACTCAGTACTCATCAATTGATAAAACCACGCATCACTCAGTATTCATCATTAATAAAAACACGCATCACTCAGTATTCATTATTAATAAAACTACGCACGACTCCCTTATTCACCACTTACTCATCCTTGAGATAAGGGCGCATAACTCACGCGTATCCAGCATCGTTGAGCGCGACACACTGGTAGAGCGCCGAGTCAGCGTTGACGCTGTTGGTGAAGATGAGCTGGTTCCTCTTCATCTGGATGCGGCCCGACTGCTCAATGAGCTTGCCGTTCTTGTACCACAGCACGGAGGGGTGTGGCCAGCCCGACACCGAGCAGTTGAGGCGTGACGTCTTGGCCATGAGGGTGACCAGGTTCTTGGGAGGGTCCTCGATCTTGGGTGGGACGTTGAGGACCACTTCTGTCTCCTGGCGGAGGCAGTGTGGGCTCATGTCATTCTTAACTTTAAGCTCCAAGTTTTATCTCTCGCACAGAAAGTTTAAATATTTGACCATGAAGTAGGTACAGCAACAGCCTCGGATCAAAACGAGACGCACTGAAAGTCAGTCCCAGATTTCACTAATTGTAAACTGAAACAGCGCTTTCCGAAGTTAGCAGCAATCATGCACTGGCTTCATACAAACACAGAATTGAATAGAATAGGATTGGATTGGGAATGGTAACAGAGAAGAAGCCGAACAGTCTGTTCTTGAGTTGCTACTCGACTCCGATGCCGTCAGCAACGATATTTACGTTTTATGCCGACATCACACCGCACCGCCCCATCGATACATTGACCCTCGCGCAGACTTAAACCGAGGGCAAATTAATGTACACTGTACTTCTACCACCTGAATCAGGCACTTTCTCTAGGGTCATCATTACCCAGAATGTATTCTGTTATTTCGATGAGTGCGATACAATTAAAACAGAAATATAATGGATTCTAAGGGACATAAGCACAGTACCTAAACAAGTAGTAGTAGTAGTAATAAGTATTGCAGCGCTTCAGTAACTCAGACTATCTCGCACCAAAAGAGAAGAGACTCTTAGAATGGACTTCGAGAACAGGGAATCTGTGCACAAGGTGTGTTCCTACACAAGATCTCCTAAGCATAGAAACAACAAGTTAAGATGAAAGAGGAAGAGAAGATATAAAATCGTCAGCAAAGAAGGCATGAAAATTTAAAAAAGTCAATTGGACACGAAAGACAGAAATTCCGAAAGCCTAGCTCAAGCTCAGGTAACCTAACAATGTCCCCTGGGGACGCCAGTCCCATAGCATCGGATAGACAAACCTAACCTAACCCTACTGTCCATGGTGTATCATATGCCCCGAGGGAGTACCTAACGAGTGAGGCGATGAAATGACAACCAAAGACGCAGCCTCACACCAGCACACGCCACGTAGCGAAATTTCTCACGCGAAAAACACTCGAGAACTTGAAGAACAAGGCCGAGTGTCATCTCGCTAAATTGTTGGTTGTTAGAACACTTCCAAACGTCCCCTGCGGGATACGTCTGTCGAATTTCAGTCAAATTGAGGGTTGTCACGTCTGCTACAAACCGGGTCTGACCGATTTTAGTCAAATGGTATTCCTTCCGTCCGGTACACATAAATTCTGGCAAATTCCAGTCAAGCGGATGTTCTGTGTTACAGCCGATGCCCGGGAAATGGCGGCCCAGGAACACAAATCACCGCTGCTGTGACCACACTGGCGGGTAAGCCCCCCACGCACCTGGCTGTGGTCAGTGCCGGCAATGGAGCAGGCGTAGAACCCCTCGTGGGCTTCAGTGAGGCCCAGCAGACGCAGGTTGCCCTGGCCCAGTATAGCGTAGCTGGGCCCTTCCTCGACACGTGACCACGGGCCGTCCAACGTGCCTGGTGTGGTGAAGTAGTCGGGTTTAAAAATAAAGTTACTGGGGGTGGATGGAAATTAAGTATCTCAGAAATCGAATTATTTAATTGACAATGTATTAATTGCACGATTAACTACGTCACGTATTATCAATTGAAAGTAATTAAACCACAAGGATCACCAAGAAATCAAGTCCACAACAGCCCGCCCCAAAACACAACTCACGTGCACGGTGCCACAGCAGTCGAGGGAGCGGGACACCTGTAGCGAAGCACTCGAGCGTGAGGTTGCCGCCCCTGTTGGCGGTGTGCTGGCGGTGGTAGGGCGACAGGAACGTGGCCGCGTTGCTGGCCGAGTCCGACAGCGAGTCCGGAGAGAGGACGCCCAAGTCGGACTCCTCCTCCACCGACACCGCGATGCCCACAGAGCTCCTGGTCTTGTTGGCCATGGAGTTGTGCGCAACGCACCTGAGGGGCACGGTAAGGCATTAATTTGAACCCACAATGACCAGTAGCACTTTATAGGACCGCTTCATAAGGTTGCTGCTCATTTATCGTGCAAAGCCAAATGCAGCCGTATTGTACACATGAATATATCAAACTGCAGCTGGTTTATCGTACAAAGCTAAATGCAGGAAGCGAATTCTCGCACTAGCTCACACCGCCTTCAGCGTGGGACATTTTTGGGCGAAGAATGGCATGACTTCACTTACACACCTTCCTATTCACTTGATCGCGCTCCCTGCGACTTTTTAGGTTCCCCCGAATGAAAAAAGCCCTCGTACGAAATCGTTTAGCAGATGTTCAAGAGGTTGAGAAGAAAATGACGTAGCCATTGAAACACATAACTTCACACGAGTTCCAGAACTGCTTTGAAAAGTGGTAAACGTGTCTGGACCGGCGTGATGCTTCAAATGGAGAATACTTGAAATGGACAAGACTATAACCAAGCAACAATAACTGAATGAAATTACATGACACAATTCCGGTTACTTTCGAGTCTCCTCCAGTGCACCTCACTTCCTTATCAGACTAGTAAGTGGGAATTATTTCATTTCAGAATTATTGAATTACAAGCAGTGAATAATTTCTTTGAGCCCCTCAGAATTTTGCTAACATGAAAGCTTCATTCGGATTGGGCCCAAGCAAGCATCGATGCCCTTCGAGGCGCCAGTTCTGACACCTGCAGCAGTTGGGCCTTGTCTGAAATCACGCTGTGCGGCAGCTCGAATCCCACAGAGAAGTAACAAACGTGGGCTGCGTAGCGTATGTAGTAGCGCGCGTGCCTATTATTTAGGAAATCCTGGATTCCAACCCGGGCGGAGTGCTTTCTCTGGAGGGGAAGGAAGACTGTACCCGATATTCATTAACCCTAGGGGACTCCGCTTGTTTTTAAAAGAATGATGTATTGCGAATAGAATCATTCCAATTAAAATTGGGACGGGTGCAAGTAATTATTTGCACTCATGGACACACTCGTCCAAGTTTTAAATGAAACTGTACTACGTATTTCTACTGTCTTCCACTCTAACAGCGGCAGTGACTCATACAGCGTGGTTAAAGGCGACACACCAGTGTGGCGTGGACTGGAGTGCCTGAACTTCGGAGTGGCTTGGGCTGCCCCTATTCCCTAGCGCCCCTCACCTGTACATGCCGGAGTGGCTTGGGCTGCCCCGCCTCCCTAGCGCCCCTCACCTGTACATGCCGGAGTCAATAGCCTCCAGAGGTGCGATCTGCAGCACCCCGATTTCCGGCACCGTCAGTCTGAACAGGAATAAAAGATACATTAAAGATGAGGGAGGCAGCTTGAGGGGAGATGGTATCGCAAGCTCTGTTTCACCCAACACACGCACTGACAGTACCACACCCATACTAACGGTACTGCACACATACTGACAGTACCACACCCATACTAACGGTACTGCACACATACTGACAGTACTGCACACATACTAACAGTACTGCACACATACTGACAGTACTGCACACATACTAACAGTACTGCATACATACTGACAGTACCACACCCATACTAACGGTACTGAATACATACTGACAATACCACACCCATACTAACGGTACTGCACACATACTGACAATACCACACCCATACTAACGGTACTGCACACATACTGACAGTACTGCACACATACTGACAGTACTGCACACATACTGACAGTACTGCACACATACTAACAGTTCTGCATACATACTGACAGTACCACACCCATACTAACAGTACTGCACACATACTAACAGTACTGCACACATACTAACAGTACTGCACACATACTAACAGTACTGCATACATACTAACAGTACTGCATACATACTAACAGTACTGCATACATACTAACAGTACTGCATACATACTAACAGTACTGCATACATACTAACAGTACTGCATACATACTAACAGTACTGCATACATACTAACAGTACTGCATACATACTAACAGTACTGCATACATACTAACAGTACTGCATACATACTAACAGTACTGCATACATACTAACAGTACTGCATACATACTAACAGTACTGCATACATACTAACAGTACTGCATACATACTAACAGTACTGCATACATACTAACAGTACTGCATGCAAATTGATAGTAGTGCATACAGACTAACAGTACGACACTTCATGCAGTGGGAGAGAGGGCGGGAATAGAAGACAGGAGTAATTGCAGACATGAGATTTTATTTTTTATTACACATCTAGCCAGCCAAAATTTTCAGAACTCATAGAGAATACACAGAATCTGTATTTAATCATGTAGAGTGAAAATGTTAAACAAATTTCTTTTTTATACAAGCATCTGGCCTCACATGCACACAAAACATGTACGGCGCAGGATGTGAGCATTCAACACAGACCGCTTCCCATTCAACACAGACCGCTTCCCATTCAACACAGACCGCTTCCTCTGTTTAAAACATTCGCCGGTAGTTATAGCTCTGAGACGGTTCTCACATGGGGAAATTAGGTATTTGTTAGCTTTTGGTTGTATATGAGGCCCCAGTTACTTATGTCCCTTCAAGGGTAAAATGGAAGAAATGTAACGCGAGTAGCATCCATACACATATTGAGCACAGCTTTGTATTTACCAGAAACGAAAACGCTTACAAACCCGACTCCTCTCGAAAACGCCGCAACAGACACACATAACATAAAACTGAATTTTGCAAAAATCTAAACATGTTGAAGGAGGCACTCGAAGCTAACCTGTCGTCAGCCACGAGAGGTGCGCCATCTCTGTACCAAGTGAGCTCTGCAGGAGGGTGGCTGTCGACGGCGCAGGAGAAGCGCACTGCTCCCCCCTTCACGACTCGGCCCTCACTGGCAGGCTTCGACACGCCCACCCTAAAGTTGCGGCTCAAATCTGGCGGTTAAGAACACGCAGCATGTAACCATGATACAAAATAAAATAACTTATGTACAAATTACCTTATTTATAACTGATAAAATAACTGATCTCGCACAGAACTACTCTTATAACTAAACTAGTGCGGCAGCATAAGTGGACCCACAATAAAACTAGTCCCAGAATAGAACTAGAGTTACAATAAAACCAGTCCCAAAGCAGAACCAGTCCTATCAAGTTAGTTCTAAAATTATGTTTTCTTGCGGGACTAGTGAAGTCACACAGCACAACTCGTCCTAAGGCAGAGCTAGTCCTATAATACGACAAGGTGCACAATAAACGTAGTCTCACAGGAGACCCAGTCCCACAGTAGAACTCGTCCTATAACAAAATGAGTCGCACAATACACCTATTTATATAACATAACTAGTCCCAGAGCAGAACTGGTCCCAGCAGTACACCAGTGCTACTACAAAACTGGTCCCAC
>VOMN01043287.1:0-12741 GCA_014899125.1 Orchestia grillus
CCGCTCCCGCTCTGTGCGGCTGCCGCCGCTCCCGCTCTGTACGGCTGCTCCCACAGCAGCTCCCTGAAGGTCAAGTCGCTCGCGACCGAAAGGCTTTTTTGCATCTCGGTTGAAACCGATTACTGAAAACAGCAAAGATAAGGAAAAATACTAGAGAGGAGGAAGAGAGAGAAAGAGATGGAGAACGGGACTGAGAGAGAG
The DNA here is from genome assembly GCA_014899125.1 of Orchestia grillus. Lineage (NCBI taxonomy): Eukaryota > Metazoa > Arthropoda > Malacostraca > Amphipoda > Talitridae > Orchestia > Orchestia grillus. The sequence goes on from VOMN01043287.1 coordinate 202, forward strand.
AAACAAAAAGAAAGAAATAGAGAGCAGGGCGAAGAAGAGTAAGGAAGAAAAAGTGATAAGAGGGGAGAAAGAGATACAAAGAAGAAGAGGAAGAGATAGAGAGTAGAGGCGAGAAAGCCTGCATGAGCTGGAAGAATAAAAAAGAGAAGCAGGAAAAAAATTGTTCTTGGAAGTGGTGAGCTGCGCGGTACGCGAGTTTTCCTCTCATACGATGAGAAAAGAGTCATCAGGAAAACATGCCCTCAGAAACAAACCCACAACAGACTCCTTCAACATGCAGTGTTGATTGAGTAGCTTGGGATATCCCTTTGGTAGGCCCAAGGAACAGTCCCTTGGGGCTCTGTAGTGCAAGGGGTAGCGTACTCACCTTCTGTTGAGGAGGTCCTGGGTTCGATTCTCGGGGGGTTCTCGGGTAAGCACGATTTGCAGTAGTCGTGGAGTGTTTATAATGGAAAATAAAGATTGAAACTCGTATTCCTCACTGCATTTGGGGGCCCTCGGAGTAATTATAAGGCATATACTATTTAATAATGCGTAAAAATCGTATACAGCATTTTTTGTGTAACCATCTCTTAACGCGCTGAAGGAATTAGATGGAAAACATTCCCAGGTCCAGATTACCAATCAGCGGGAGTGCGTCAGAAGAGTCAGTCCGTATCAGTGATACGGAAAATTAAAATTATTTCATGGGATATTTTTCGCCATTTTAGACGGCATCGGAATAAAACGCGTGTTGAAATAAACCAACAGCATTTTTGATACAAGGCTCTTTTATTTACTTTATTATAACACCGTTTCCTGTGTATGATAAATTACTTGCGATAAAAATCAAGGTATTAAGCTTCTATTCCACCGATATCTGCATCTCACCTGCGAAGCGTCCGTGCTCTTCGCGTTCACTCTTTTTGAAATGATTACGTCCGGTCTAATGGTCTCGTGTTCTTCCCTGTTTCGTGAGGGAAACAGGTAATTCGTCACACTATGTTCCGATTCCAACTGAAATTTTAGAGTTTTATCCAAGCTTTACAAAATGAGAGACCAATGTCAGTGGTAAGTGGCAAGCGCTGTTCATATTTACCCCACAAAAATTCTATGCAATAATAATGAACGATACCCCAAAGATCAAGACCAGTTTATCATTCATTGTCGTGCATCTTCGTAAATTACCGTAAGATGTTCGGGAACAGCTGAAAACCAGCCTTTAATGAACCGCACGAAAACCAGCCTTAAATCGACCGCACGAAAACCAGCCTTAAATCAACCGCACGAAAACCAGCCTTAAATCAACCGCACGAAAACCAGCCTTAAATCAACCGCACGAAAACCAGCCTTAAATCAACCGCACGAAAACCAGCCTTAAATGAACCGCACGAAAACCGCTTTGAATCGACCGCACGAAAATAACTTTGGATCGACCGCACGAAAATAACTTTTATTCGACCGCACGAAAATAACTTTTAATCAACCGCACGAAAATAATTTTTAATCGACCGCACGAAAACAGCTTTGAATCGACCGCACGAAAACCAACCTTAGATCGATCTCACGAAAAGAGCTTTAAATCGACCGCACTAGAACCAGTCTTAAATCGACCGTACACTTGCATTGTTCAAGTTCAGGCAAAACGTGGACGCCCGCACGATTTTAATCATGTGAGCTCAGACTGTGAGGTGCCGTAAATTGCGTTGATTTAGGCTGAATTTGAGGGTGGTCATTATTTATGCTACGCAACTCTCCAAGTCAATTTTTTAATAAATATTCAAATATTTTCATATATTTTTTCATTTATATATGCATAATTATGTGTGTATATTTATAAAGTTGGCCTACAGGAAGTACAAAATTTCACTCGTACCAGAAAGTGGCGAACTAAACGCTTTTATCTCAATGAAGCTATTCGGAAAAATTGTTTTACATATTTGTTCTAAACGTTTCGACTGGTATGTTCTAGATTATGTGGATCAATTGATCATAACGCTCCTGTTGCTTGGCCGCCGAGTTCTCCGGACATGACACTACTCGATTTCGTTTTTTAGGGACGTGTGAAAAGCGTCTTTTATTCAACACCTGCGGAATGAGAAGAAGACCTCGGGGCAAGAAATGCAGTGACGTCTGGCGATGTTCCTGAAATGCCAAGCCTTTTCCACAATACCCGGCAGCCCTTAGCTAGTATCTCGAAAAACAAAAACAAAATTTACATGGTTTTATAGAGGCAAAAGTGTTTAGTTTGCCATTTTCTGGAAGGTGCGAAATTTCGTACCTCTTTTTCCCTAACATCCTGTATACATTCATATAAATGTGTACATATACTTACTTGGATCTAACCTAAAATCACACTCACAAAGTCAGTTTTGAATTGAAATGAGTGAATTCAATATAACCCAAAATCACACACACAAAATCAGTTTTAAAATGGAATATGTGAATTCAATAGAACCTAAAATGACACACACAAAGTTAGTTTTGAATTGAAATATGTGAATTCAATATAACCTAAAATCACACACACAAAGTCAGTTTTGAATTGAAATATGTAAATTCAATATAACCTAAAATCATACATACAAAGTCAGTTTTGAATTGAAATCAGTAAATTCAATATAACCTAAAATCCCACACACAAATTAAGTTTTGAATTGAAATATGTGAATTCAGTCTCCTCCCTCACCAAGCACGTTTCCGATGACAAAAACATTCTAGGATCTAAATGTAACCACACTCAAGTGGTCAGTTTGCAAAATTTCTCAGACCTTAGAAATACCTCCCACAGTCGCTCCATTAACATAAACCCCCACGCCTTCTGTCCCCTCCTCCCCCTTTTCCCTTTCCCTTACCCCTCGAGAATGAGTGACAGACAGGGAGGTTTTCGGGTCCGGGGGCGCTGATCAAAGTACATGAAAACTCGATGAAAAATAATGGAAATTTGAGCATGCGCAGGTCGGAGACAGGCACAGGACGGCTCATTCCAGCCCCCGATTGGGAGCCGCGCAGGAGCTACAGTCCGTGAAATGACCAATTTTTCCCAATTGCGTCTTTGCTTAGTGAACTAAACCCGAATTGATGGCCAAGCATCCACTTAAATCCCAAGTTAAAATTATTGGAGGCAGAATGAATGCGATTATCGACTATTGATTTGGCCGTAGGGGGGCACGATCTTGTCTGCTTGTGTTGTAGAACATACACCTTGAGGGGAAGCGTTGGTTTTGTCAACAGGGGCTTTGTCCTCGACAGGCCTATATGTAATAATGCTGGCATATGACAAAAATGTGTACGCTCGCACAGTTATGAAGGTATTTCTACTTAGTAGTGTACAAGTGTATGCCCTACGTACTCGCACACAAAACCAACTCTACGGACTCAAACAAATACAGACAAAGTTTATCGATTAAATAGTTTAAAAATGCCTCAACAAGGCATGAACACTTCATTTCTACGTATGACCATTTTATACCTACACCCCTTTTCAACAAAATGGGACACAAGAATTGGAGCCCGTGAAATTCTGTTCAGAAAGAACACCCTGAAGTCATACCGCAGAATTAAATCGACCTGCACGTCAAGCGTGCAGTTCTTCAAGAGAAATTTCGATTCGCCAGTCCCTTTTTTCTGTGGAATTCTGTGCCATTTGTCGCCCTTATTTTTCGCTCGAATGAAACGCGCGATCGAAAGAACGGCGACGATGTGAACTGCAATTTCCATAAAACAAAGCAGCTCTGATTATACAGGCCCAGTAATTCATTTTGAACGGGAAATGATTGAGAGCATCCTGTGATGTTGACTCTTTGAGCACCACGCCAAATTTGAACAACTAATTGGCCCTCAAATGTCAAATTATTGACCTTTAAATAGAAAGCGAATGCGAAATCGCAGCGGCGAGCGACAAGCGGGTGCGCTTGCACCGGCTCATTTGCTGTAGTAATTAAAACTTGTGCTTCTACATAAACATCGACAGCAGCAGCACTACCCAACTTACGGTCAAATAACACGCTCAGTTCAAGTTGCAAAGTTCGTCTGAGAAACGCGGTCCTCTCACGCCCAACTCTCGACGCCGGAACGATAATTTTGCCTGTGATTTGCGGAGCACAAAGATTTCGACCACCTAGAGTGAATTGGATCGTCTACCTGCCGCTGGTGAAGAAGAACCTAATCTTCAAATGGACAAGCGTGGCATTTCTGGCGGACAATTAGATTTTTGCCAGGGACGACGCCACCAATGCGAGTTAATGGAAGACGATGAAGGTTCCGTCGACGCCTCAAGCGACCATGGTTTGGTTTACCAAAGACGAGAGATGGCAAATGAGGAGCATCGTGGTCAGAGGAGCTGTTCCTTGAGTGGATGAACTCGATCATGACTTGAGGGCTTGAGTCACTTGACGATGTACGAGTAAATCATGCTTTTCCTGGCGAATGGCACATTTCCCCGACGGTTCTCGGAAGACTTTCAGTGGAACGGGTGGCACGTAGGCCACCTGTCTCTCCATACCAAGACAACAACAAGGACACTGTCAAACCAGAGATGCTGGTATTATGTAGCTGATGAGCACTTAACTACGCGTGTCTGCACACTAGTTTGCACTCAGCTCTGCACAACGCGTCCAGTCCAAAAACGCAGGAACACGAGAAGCACCTCTGCCAGAGCGCCCTCTACAACCTGAAATTACTGCCAGTTCTGGGCCAGGAATTCGCGGCATTCAGCCCCACTCGTAAAGAACGTTGCAGTCTTAATTAATAAATCTCCCAGTCCGACTTCAGGGTCGAAATAGTACGGTAAATGTGGCGCTACCAGCGACGGTTATCGCGCGCCTGCCGTCAAAAATAAAGATGGGCTTTCTGTGCACCCGGCAGCCATGAATTCAACATACGATCTAACATGAATTCAGCATACGATCTAATATGAATTCAGCATACGATCTATGTAATATGAATTGATGTTCGAATAGAATTTTCTGAGCAGCGAAGATCATTAAAGCGAACTGCGAACTGGACCCCCGAATGCCCCCTAAAGGAACCCTAGCTGCTCTCCCATGTAGCGACTCTTTCTGTCGTTATTTTTTCGTGGGTTTGCCAGTCGCCGCCGGGACAGTTTATCTGACTAACGATGAGAATCCGTTATCATTCGATTAGATTGGGTTATGAGTTAGGGAAAAGCTCCCTGTCTACGTGACAAGTGGTCCAAAGCGAGCGAAAAGAATGGGGGCCATTTCGTATGGGTTGTGCTAAACATGGAGTCTGTGCACAAGGTGTGTTCTTACACAGCATCCCCTGTGCACAGAAACAATAAGTTAAGAATGAAGTGCAAGAAAACACAAGGAAAAGATAGCAAAGAAGGTGTGAAAATTGAAAAAAACAAAATAGGCACGAAATATATCAGTCCCAAAAGTTTATCTTTAACTGGGGCAACGAAACAATCCAAATAGCACACGACTGACAAACCTAACTCACCTGACCTGATTACCTATCCTATGGCCCATGAGGGGCTCAGGCATCAGTATTTTTGCTATGATGACAGGGGCTTTGGGCATGATTCTAACCCTGACACTCGCTTGCAGTTACAGGCTCATTGTCAGTTACAGCTTCATTTTCAGCTTTATTTTCAGCTTTATTTTCAGCTTCATTTTCAGCTTCATTTTCAGCTTCATTTTGAGCTTCATTTTCAGCTTCATTTTCAGTTTCATTTTCAGCTTCATTTTCAGCTTCATTTTCAGCTTCATTTTCAGCTTCAGGTTCAGCTTCAGGTTCAGCTTCATTTAAGGTTACATTTCAGGGTCATTTCCAGTAACACGGAGAACTTACCCCGCGGCTGAACTTGTAAGGACAGCTCGGGAGTCCTGCGTATGCCCCGATCGGGTCGCTAGGCTCCCCCAAGATGCACAGGAGGACAACCCCCTATCCCACCAAAAGCGTGCTTGCGAACTTGGAAAATCAGATTGGAGTTTTTCATCCAAATATACGGCGATTAATAAAAGTATATTCGCCCAGAAACAAGGGCTAAAAGGCGACCTAATGACGTTGGACTGCCGATAAACGTGGATTAAAAGACGTGGTGGAGCGAGCTTCACGTCGATTCAAAAGGCTGGTTTGGGTGAGTGGTTCTGCCGCACAGAACAAACGGAGCGGAAAGTAACGCAGCAACTCTTCATAAATACTCGGATTCGACTGTTACAGTGTTCTTGCAGCGCAAATTCGAGATGCTCGAGCTCCTTGGGAATTTTACAGGTAAGATTCACGAGGAAACTGACATTAAATTGGAGTTTTTTTATGATTCCGGGTGGTAGTTACCTGATATTTTCTAGGACTGCCTACTGGCATACTGGGGGACTGCCTGCTGGCATACTGAGGGACTGCCTGCTGGCATACTGAGGGACTGCCTGCTGGCGTACTGAGGGACTGCCTGCTGGCATACTGATGAATTTTTGCAAGAAATTAAAAAAATACTGTAGCATAAAGAGCCTTTATTCGTTAAAATGATGGTGAATTTTCCAGAAATATCATAGGACAATTAGCCTGAGTGGGCGTGAGAATTTACTCTCGGGAATGTAGTATCCTCCGAGGCTACAAGCTTTACGAGCTAAATAAGTTTTACTCCCGCTGATCAAAAAGGTACGTTTCGTTTAAAGGAATTTAAACTGAAGAATTATAAGATTATACCCTCTACGGCTGAACGGATGTGTCCACACTGGCTGTCAGAACTTGCTCTCGAAAATTAAATGGTTGTACCCTCTAATTTTGAAAGGATTTACCCCCGGAGATTGAGAGGATTTACCCTTGGAGATTGAAAGGATTTACCCATGGAGATTGAAAGGATTTACCCTTGGAGATTGAAAGGATTTACCCATGGAGATTGAAAGGACTTACCCTTGGAGATTGAAAGGATTTACTCTCTGACCCTCTGAGATTGAAAGGACTTACCCTTGGAGATTGAAATGATTTACCCTCGGAGATCGGAAGGATTTACCCTCGGAGATTGAAAGGACTTATCCTTGGAGATTGAAACGATTTACCCTCGGAGATTGATAGTTGTACTCTCGAAGATTGGAAGGATTTACATTCGTAGTTTGAAATGATTGACCTTCGAAGATTGAAAAGATTTACCCTGGAAGATTAAACAGTCTTCCTATGACTGACAATGAAGCCTTCCCCTCACGCATTAATGGAATTTTTCCTACGAGATTAAGAGTAGCGTAATCAGTAGTTGTATCGCAGTGAAAAGCTTCTTACAATTCCCAGTCCCATCAAAAAATTTCCAGTCATCGATTCTCACCCGGAATGAATCCCCGCATCAGCCAAAGAACATTCGCTCACAGAATCTATGATATAAGCAGCGTACTTCCGAGATGTACACTTCCAGACGATAAAAAACAGAAAAACATGTCACTACAGAGTCCATTTTCAAGCTAGATAAAGACCAACAGCTCATTCCTGAGGTGAACATTTCCAGACGGAGGCACAGACAAAAAACTGAAAAGAAACCATCTCCGAGGTGTCGATTTCCGGTGAAATGAAGGCAAGAACAAGTTCAAGAACTTCAGTCCGCTGTCAACGGAACAAAATCAAGCCGGCGAGAAGATCATGACGCAGGTTCCTTTAATGAAGTCATCTGTGAGGAAATTTGGTGGCTGGGCGACAGAATGCAGAGCGCAACCTGCGGGGGGATAAGATGTCAACAGACGAGGCCTGTTGTCTTAGAAGCAGGTCTGCAGGTCACGCTGGAGCCTGCCCGTCTCAGAGGCAGGTCTGCTGGTCACGCTGGGGCCTGCCCGTCTCCGAGGCAGGTCTACAAGTCATTGGCAGCAGATTGATTTTCATTGAGGCCGGCGCTGCCGCGACGGCCTCATTAGAAGCACAAAAGCACGATTACGAACTTCAGCGGACGGGAGTCGAGAGGCCCAGGCGTGTGCCTGCTGGTGGACCTCGCGCTGCGCGTCTGCACAGCTAGGTGCGGAGAGCAACAGCTAGGTACGGTGTGCAGCGTTTGCACAGCTTGCTGCAGTGTCTGCACACCTTGCTGCAGTGTACAGCGTCTCCACAGCTTGCTGTAGTGTCTGCACACCTTGCTGTAGTGTGCAGTGTCCGTACCACTTTCAGCAGGGTGCAAAGTCTGCACTGTTCGGTGCAGCGTGCAGTAACTCATCAGGTACAAGTTGAGATGGACAAAGTCTCCCGGCGGGGCTGAGGTTGGCAGGCGACCAGCTGTAACTTGTCGTCTTCATCACTCACAATTCGCCTGGGTCCTGCGCTGGTCGACATGGGCCGGTCGACATGAGCAGAGTTTCCCTAGAGAGAAATCACCGCGGGATCGTTGGTGTGCAGCGTTGTTGCGCCTCCCAGTGCGGGTGCTGCAACCAGAGTACTGAAATGTACCATGGTACAACTATAGTACTTAGACGGACCATGGTACAACCAAAGTTCTGAAACGTACCTTAGTGTAACCTTAGTATGATACCATCCCTCGGGGGTGCAGGTACAGGTCCCTGATCCAGCGGTGCAGGTACAGGTCCCTGATGCAGGGGTGCAGGTACAGGTCCCTGATGCAGAGGTGCAGGTACTGGCACGCGATATTTAGGGTAGTTGTATCAGTATCCACAAACCGACCGTTAAAATAAATGAAATCATTAAAGCGGTCGGAAACGTTGAGTTCCATAAATATTAAATTTATGGAACCTCGTTTATGGAGTTAAATTTGAGTTTCCGTGATGGCAGCACTCATTTTCAGTAATTGAAAAAAAGGCACATAAAGGCACAGGTAAATCTATAGACTGCAATATTCAAGCGTTGCTTCAGGTCTCCAATAAAAACACAGGTTTCAACACTGGAAATTCAAAGTTAAAAGGGTGTTAATCGAGCGTGTAAATCTCCGAAGGAATCTCGGCACAGTATCCGTCGCTTGCTCCAGTATCCGTCGCTTGCTCCAGTATCCGTCGCCTGCTCCAGTATNAGTATCCGTCCCTTGCTCCAGTATCCGTCACTTGCTCCAGTATCCGTCGCTTGCTCCAGCATCCGTCGCTTGCTCCAGTATCCGTCGCTTGCTCCAGTATCCGTCGCTCGCTCCAGTATCCGTCACTTGCTCCAGCATCCGTTGTACAATCCTATAAGTCCAAAGTCCTCCTCCAAGTCCAAAGTCCTCCTCCAAGTCCAAAGTCCTCCTCCAAGTCCAATTTCCTCCTCCAAGTCCAATGTCCTCCAAGTCCAATGTCCTCCAAGTCCAATGTCCTCCAAATCCAATGTCCTCCAAGTCCAATGTCCTCCAAGTCCAATGGTCTTTCAAGTCCAATGTCCTCCAAGTCCAATGTCCTCCAAGTCCAAATTATGTAAGGCTTTACGAATTCCATGTTGTTTTAACATTTCGATGGGTCGGAAATTTTGCCACTGACTTTACCGACGAAACTGCAATTGTGTGACGCTGAGGGAAACTGCGGTCTCTGAATTGTGTGACACTGAGGGAAACTGCAGCCTCTGAATTGTGTGACACTGAGGGAAACTGCTGCCTTTGAATTGTGTGACACTGAGGGTAACTGCGGCCTCTGAATTGTGTGACTCTGAGGGGAACTGCAACCTCTGAATTGTGTGACACTTAGGGAAACTGCGGCCTCTGAATTGTGTGACACTGAGGGAAACTGCGGCCTCTGAATTGTGTGACACTGAGAGTAACTGCGGCCTCTGAATTGTGTGACACTGAGGGGAACTGCGGCTCTTGAATTCTGTGACACTGAGGGAGACTGTGACGGCTACATAGTGTGACACTGAATAAAATTGCGGCGTCTGAATTCTGTACACTGAGGGAAACTGTGGCGTCTGAAGTGTGTGATACTGAGGGAAACTGAGGCGTTCTGAATTGGGAGACCCTCACTGAGGAAAACTGTAGCGTCTGAAAAGGGTGACACTGAGGGAAACTGTGGCGTCTAAAGGGGGTGACATTGAGGGAAACTGCAGCATCTCAAGTGTGTGACTCTGACCAATTTCCTGAAGAAATTTCTCAGAAAATTCCCCCCCATACAAATTCGTGCAAAAGCAATTTTCAGGAATAACTTTAAGACACTGCTCATGAACCTAATATGACTTCCAAAAGCGTACTACAGAAAATAAAATCCTTTCTTCAACACTCGGTAAGCCTGGACATGTACACCAGTTTCCTCAGCCCCCTGCCGGAGTTGGGACGGCATCATAAGGTCACTGGACGCGCCATTTTTCAGGCGACACGTTGTCGCTTAGATTTGCGCACCGCATTTACTTTAAAATTCACGCGACTTCGTAACTTAATGAAACTCTTATGCCATGAACTGAGAGTAATGTTACCAAATTCGGTTTTACACTGTGTCAGTTTACATTCGTAGAACCTTTCGTGTATGTTGGTCGTGATCAAATGCTGACGGATCACTGGCCTGCAAGCTTACCTTTTCCTGTTGACTTAATTCTATGTGAATTAGCGATAGCGAGTGGTATATAAAAATAAACCCATTTCAATATCATGAGTGGGCGATATCTAAGTAGCAGTAATAGTAGTAGAAGTATTAGTAGTAGTAGTAGTAATAAGGCTAGTAGAGCTACACAAACTCAGACTATCCTGCACCGAAAGAGAAGGGACCATTTAGTATGGACTTAGGAGAATGGGAACCTATACACATGGTGTGTTCCCACATAAGAGTTCCTGCGCACAGAAACAGCAAGTGAGTAAAAAAGAGAAAGAAAAGATATTAAATTATCAGATGAGAAGGCAAAAAATGCAAAGCAGCAAAGTGGGCACGAAAGACAGAAGTCTCGAAGGCCTAACTAAAGCTGAAGTAAGCTAACCATATTCCCCTGGTATGTGCGATACCTAACCAACAGCGGACCCTGTTCCCTGCTAGGGAGGCCACCACGTGAACACCATCGAGGAAAAAGGTCCTTGACACAAACTCGCAAGATTTGAGCTTCGGACTTGTATATATCAGCTTGTAAACAAATTTACGCGTTATATCACACAGATCTATTACGTACCGTTCCATCTCGCATTCACTCTCTTGCCAGAATATACAGAACACACACAACTCACATTGGAGAGGGTCGGGATTTCCCCCCTGGGCCTGGGCACACTGGAGTGCCGCCGTTTACATACATACACACGCACGCACACATACACACAGTCACAGATCCAATACGTACATGCGTCACAAATCGAATGAGTATATTTTAATCTCTCACTCACCACGCCTGAAAACACAATAAAAATATCACACGCACGCACGCGTTTTTCTCACATTATCGTGCCGCTCGCCGCACCAGAAGTGCACGTGCTCAGCACGTACATTATTTTTGACGACGTCGGCACGGTGTCAGACTAGAGCGGGAAAGCCTTTTGCAAGACCAGAGGCTCCCCCTCGCCATATGTCTCGGAGTCTTCCTCACCAAGAAGAAAAATGAGCCACAGCTCCAGATTTCTGGGGCCGCCAGTATAAAGAGAAATTGCCATTGCCTTCAGTGCGCTTAGGAGGGAGCTTCTGTTCGCCCGTAGCTCATAATATAAGAAAGAAAACTTGCGCTGGGAGCCTTTATTTACGTTACAGAACTAGAGAGCCCGCCCCAAAGAATGGTCGATGCGTTTCAAAGCCGCTTTTTAAATCTCGACTTGTGCTTCAGTCGCTGGAGGAGGTGGCCCCCAAGCCGTGTTCGAGGTGAACGTGCGCACCGCATTCGGTGGCAACTCATTGCATCCGAATGTGGCTTCAATCACGTTGACAAGACTTGTCGTGCTCGAGTGAATTCGTATTTTGTTACCCTCATTTAGCCACGCAAGGCAGACTGTGGCCCTCGTTTAGCCACACGAGGCAGACTGTGGCCTTCGTTTAGCCACACGAGGCAGACTGTGGCGCTCATTTAGCCACACGAATGACTGTACATATCGTACATTCATTCAAAAATTGTTTAACACAGCCCGAATAAAGTCACGACTTTCACAGTCAAGTCTTATTAAGAACAAACTCTAAATTGTCACTAAATTAACATGTAACAATAAATTGTACCGTAATATACTGCGCTCTTAGCTACATAAATCACTGCAACTCATCACAAGATTTACTTGTAGACTACGTTCACACTAAATTTGGACTACGTTCACAGTAGATTCAGACTAAATTTAGACTGTGTTCTCAATAAATTAGAGCTAAATTCACAGTAAGTCCCCAGAATTTAGAGTAAGCACCACAACATTCAGCCAGACGTGCACCACTCGGCACAGCACCGACTGAGCGTCAGAGCGGATCAGAATTTTCGGACGTGTCGACACGAAGTAAAACCACGGCTAGGAAACGTTCCATGCGCGCCTGCCTGACTTGAGGTAATTTGTTATACGTTACACAATGTTTCAGCTTTGTCTCACTGAACGAACCAGGCCTTTAATCGAGTAAGTACTTACAGGCGTCCTTTCCACTTATAGAAAATTTGAGTATCTCTTGGGTTTAAGATAAAGTGTACGTGTAGGAAAGTAACATTCAAGGAACTTCATCTCCATTCTCCATCTCCATTCGCCATCTCCAACCCTCTCCACTTTATCCTCCTCCTACTCCA
>VOMN01043297.1:0-12085 GCA_014899125.1 Orchestia grillus
AAAAAGTTTCCACGCCCGCTAGCTCCTGTACAACGTTAGATGAACAAGAAAACGAAACGCATAATCTGGGACAGCGGCCTTAGCTGACATGTACAAGTTCTGTTCATGAATGCCGAACAAACATCTTCAGACGAGAGACGCTGAAGTAAATTTCGAGGCTAAGATTTGAAACATTTACGGATATCCACGCATTTATACATTGATATGTATACGTGTGTTATTGCCGAGATTCAAAATGACGAGACACTCTAACCTTGAAATTGTTTGATGACCGGAGATATTTTAGGTTAAGAAAGAGTAATAAAAGATGAAGAATTAATTATTAGCGATGAGGGTATAAGAATGGAAAGAGGCAAAGTAGGCACTAGCGGTAGAAGTCCCAAAGGCAAGACCCAACACTGCTCCTTGGGGCCCCCCAATTCCCTTAATATAGATACCTTACTAACCTACCCCTATTGTCTATGGCTTACATCATTCCCCCAAGGGGGTAAACAATGAATGATTTAGTCCTCATTTAACTATCTCTGTGGAGGAGAGATGATTGCACAACGTCGAACGAGATCAAAAAGCTCATCGCAACCAAACGTAGCCCGCTGCTTTAGCACATGTTCGCGATCGATCCAAACCATTCACCTTCCATGCAGCACGCGGTGCTTCCTAGCCCGATGGGGTACCAGTTTATCACATTGTAAAATGATGAACATCACACCGTCCTTGAAAATAAAATACAGCTCCATACGGAGGCGTCAGAATACTGATGAATACAGACGCAAATTTCCAAGAAAATATGCGCTCATCTGCAAAGGAACGTCAAAACCCGCTGAAGCTTTTTATTTCAAAAGCTAGTTTGTCTCAGACGTGAACGCGGGCTACTGGCGCGGACGAGTTACCTACGCGCTTGGGATAATACAGTTAAGCCTTGAAATTTAATCCTCGAAAGAAAACTCGTGGAAAAGTGCAGCTCAAAGCGAATAAAATCGAGTTGCAGAAAACAAAATTCCAGAGAGTGCAGAAAAATTCCTTCTGTAGATAGAGTTAGCAGCCATGGACGCTTCTCTTCGAATGTCGAGCGAAAAGTCAAATCAGACCAAAAGGCGCACGAGGTTTTCGGTGCACATTAGTTTGAACGTTACTGAACAGGGCTCAATATTTTCACGGAAAATTAGGGATCTTTTCTTTTTAGAATAAAATGATAAGCGAAGGAGGAAATGGGAAGAAATGATGATAGTATTTTCAGGGCACTGAATCATTGAATCTTGTAGAGCTGAGTTCGAAACTTTCGCAGGGAAATTGGAGTGTCTGACCGGAAGTGGGTCGAACACGCGAAAAAATAATTTTAAAATTGAATGACTATGGTGAGGGAGAGCTTGTTTTCAACTCGAACGCTGTACAGTGTTTTGCGTATTTTTCAAAGGTTTTAAAAATTCACTTGCAAGATTCACAATATTTTCAGATACCACACAAAGCCTAGAGCACCATGTCGAAAAGTTTGCTGCAGCTTCCAAGATTTTATTACTGTGCACACTCAAAAGTATTTCAAAATTTAGGAAAAAAAACAAAATAGAAATAAATTTATACGACAACCAAAACAATATTCGAAAATACAGTAGCACAAAGGCACACAAAAATTTCTGAGAGACCGCAATGATGTATTTCAACTCAACACACGTCCCGAGTACACGGCGATGTTCCATGAGATTCTATCCCCTAAAGTTACGCAGACGGTTAATGTAATTAATGTAATGTAAGCACAGTTAATGTAATTTTTCCTTATGTGTGAGTATTGAACATTTATATTCATCACTGAGCATGCCACAGAAAGATGTTACAGTTATTATCCTTGAAAAATTTCTCGAAACCAGCTCAAGAATCTTACCAACCGGTCTAGTAAGATTCGCCTACAGATGATCGATCTTTCTCCCTGAGCGTCTAATTGAACATACATGTGACAGGCACGTGGAAAAATAAATATAAAAGGTTAAATGAACCGAGCTCGAGACTATGTCGCACCGAACTCGAGACTATGTCGCACCGAACGCGAGATTATGTTGCACCGAACTCGAGACTATGTCGCACCGAACGCGAGACTATGTCGCACCGAACGCGAGACTATGTCGCACCGAATGGGAAGAGACCATTTAGTATGGACTTTAGAAAACGGGCGATTCAAGCACAAGGTGTGTTCTTTCATTTGATCCCCTGCGCATAAAAACAGGAAATCAAGATTGAAGAAGAAGAAAAGATAAAGAAGAGATGGCAGAGAAGGCTTCAAAATTGAAGAAGTGAAGTGGGCACGAAATTCAGAAGTCCCGAAGGCCTATATATAACTGCAGTAACCTAGTAACGCCCCCTCGGCTCGTCAGTCCCACGAGTGCACCCTATGCTCCTTTACAAGATATCTATTGGGGAAAGACATCGAGACTCACGCTGATCAAAACCCCTATGTCTGGAGATAGAACAGTGGCACCGGCGACGTGTACATACTTGTGTTAGCGAAAAACCACGATGATTATCAAATTTTGACGTATAGAATCATACAATTCTAATTTGTATTTTATTACGAATTCTCAAATAACATTTCCATTTTAACCTTTTTTATGAAAGGGCTCCTGAGGTGTGCACGGAAAAGACGGACGTTAACACTAACACGACGGAGACGCTAAGCAAGCAACAGAACATTGCTACTAGATACGAAGGAATTTTTCATAACATCTAAAATATAACGTAGTGGCGAAATGCACCCAATCGAAAAAAAGACCACAGGAAACACTGAAAACTAAATAGAAAAGGAACTTGTTTAGTTCTCCAATTTATCAATTCTGCGAGAAAGTCGACGTCGCTGTAGCAATAATCTCCTTGGACGGACGCCAGGTTCTAGCCGTTCCGGAAGCCGACAAAAAACCTACAACCGAGTCAGAAAACCATCGTTTTTGCGGAGGAGAACTGAAACCCGCAGGCAAGACTGTTTACATTTTCCTTTAGGAACGGTGCTAATGGTAAAGTCGTTCACCAATGAAATTTTAATTAACAAGTTAAGTGAAAATTTGACCGGAATCGCACGAGTCACTTCGGATACTCGAACAAAGGCGTTCAATACACACTAGAAAAAAAATTCTGAGCTTCACAGCACAGGACTTTTGGAGGCTCACTTTTACAGCATTCGAGTCTTTCATTTTGACAAACATCGGCTTTGCGAGCATCTGAAAATAAGGAAAAACCTTTCTTCAGAGTTCCAATTCCATTTGGAAAGAAGTCTCTTTTCTGGATGCTCGCCAGCAGACAAGTTTAGGAGGACTAATTTTTTAACGTTTAGAAAACGTGCTCCAAGACGCTACGTATTTTGTCGCATGAAATTACAACTAAATACGACCTCCTACGATGAAATACTAACATTTTTCTGGTAGAACAACGCTTGTACGTACGAGTGAAATTTTCATGTTACCGTTTACAAAAAAATTTTTTGCAGAATTTTGAGGTGAGACAAAATTGAACCAACGAAGAAGTTATTTTTCGTTTTTTTAGACGTAAGTCGTTTCCCGACTAAGATAAAAAAATTCCCGCGACCACAATACACCGTTTCTCAAAAATAACGTCAAAGAAATAGACGCAACATTTTCCGGAGAATGAGGCGGAGCATAGGCTTTTGATTTTACAAGGGCACCAATGAAGTCTTTCCCAGATTAATAAAATCTAGTCCTCAATAACTTCAGGGAATGCCCGTATTTCAGTCGAATTATCATCAATAACGATAAATCATCGATAACAAATAAGTCATCGATAACAAATAAGTCATCTATTACGAATAAGTCATCAATAACAAATAAGTCATCAGTAACAAAAAAGCCATCAATAACAAATGAGTCATCAATAACAAATGAGTCATCAGTAACAAATGAGTCATCAATAACAAATCAGTCATCAATAACAAATCAGTCATCAATAACAAATCAGTCATCAATAACAAATGAGTCATTAATAACTAATAAGTCATCAATAACAAATGAGTCATCAATAACAATTGAGTCATCAATAAGACGGGAACAAATTTCTAATCCAGTCACTTAGTCTGAAACCCGCCAAGCCTTTGATGATCCCATGTGTTTACAATTAATTAAAAGCCGCAACCCTCGAGAAAATATCAAAAGTGAATTTTTTCGTTAGCTCAAAACATCGTACTGGATTGCAGCCAAAGAAGCTCCGCTAGTCCGCAGCAAAACCGCCCGACATAACTTTATGGAACAAGAAAATGTTTCCATTAAGTCGGGAGTCCCTAATGGAAAAACTTTTGACCCAAGTTTTCGTACGCATTGCATTATGAAACCTCAATCTTTCGTAACTTAGTTGTAATTTGTAGTAATCAGAACTCGTAATCAAAACGTTACATCTAAATTAAGTAGATAATCATGTTAAACTGTGATTTTTTCATACAAAATAAATGTCACAACTCTCAATGAGGACTTCAAGAAACATAATTCGCTCAAGACAGATTTTTGAAACAAGTGCTTTCAAAAACTTTAGCTATCTCTGAAATGTTCAGATGGTGGAATGAACAATTCGGTAGAACGACTTTTTTATTGAATTAGGTTCGAAATTTTTAGTATTCACCGAGGAATTTTTTTAGCTTTTACCAATCTCGTTGCTCGAAATCGGCGCGTAGTTCCCATTACATGCAGTCTCTCACCGATATATTTTTTGCTGTTATCGCCCTCTGGCCGGTGGTGTACCTGGATATTTTTCACTGTTAAAATAACTTATCACCTCGGAGCATTTCCTCGTCAGAAAATCACGTCTGTCAGTGGGGAAAGTTCACGTTCATTGTGCGAAACCACGCGCTGCTTCGATGAAATCACGCTAAAAAATAAAGCTTTATCGCTAAATGTCTTTTTCAAAGGCAACGTCTCCACGGGCACGTTCTCGGCGCCATTTTTCCTCTATTTCAAGCCTGGGAACACTCCTATTTACATGGGCAGTACAAAAGAGACATAGCAACACGGCGGAAATTGCCTTCCAAGAAACTAGTTCGTGAACGGTACGAACAAACCAGTCGTACACGACAGGCACACATTTTTGAGTTAGACACTCACAAGACGGTCGGACACAATGCTATTTACAGCGCTAGAAATTACGGCTCCTCCAAGTGTTAATGCTGACGACACGTGCGCGTGCAACGAAATTGACGTTCTACAAAAGGGCAACATTTAGAAGCACACCAGCTGGCAGGGTTGCAGCTCTTGCACACGTTCTTCCAGAGGCCACTGCAGACGTTTTTTGCAGCAGCCGCTGTAGACATTATTGCAGCGGCTTCAGCAGACGTTATGGTAGGAGCTCCTGCAGACGTATTTACAGTGACTCCTGCAGACGTATTTACAGTGGCTCATGTTGGCGTAAGCACAGCGGCTCCTGCAGACGTAATTACAGCGGCTCCTGTAGACGTAATTACAGCGGCTCCTGCGGACATTCTTGCTCTAGTACCTGCAGGCGTAACTGCAGCAGCCCTTGCAGACGTGGCAGCAGCTGCGCGGAGAGCCCAGCTGCTGCAGAGCTGCAGTCTGAGAAGGCAGACAGAAGCGGCAGTGGCAGGGCCGGGAGCGGGGCATTAAAAAGTTTACAGCGGCAGTTGCAGCTGTTGCTCTGCGCAGATGCGCACGCAGCTGCTGCCCCTGAAAAAGTGCACGCAGTTGCAGTTTTTGGCGCAGGTAGAAGTTCACGTAGTTGCTGCTGCTAATGCAGGTAGAAGTACAAGCAGTTACTGCAGCTGTTACTGCTGCTGCAGGTAGAAGTGCCAGCAGTTACTGTAGCTGTTACTGCTGCTGCAGGTAGAAGTGCAAGCAGTTACTGCAGCTGTTACTGCTGCTGCAGGTAGCAGTGCACGCAGTAAGAAGCAATAGCCCTTAACTTGGGACGGTAGACATTGCTGTGCTGCAGGGCTCACGTTTCAGTTTGAAGGGGAACATAAGGCAAAATTTTGCAGCACACTAAGGAACATAATCGATATATTTATAGTCCAGCAAATGAAGGGCTATTGCGTCATGTATCGAAATATCTGATTTAGTTGTAGATGAAAAATACATATGGGTTAATATTTCTGAATTTGATGAGACTATCATCAGCTCATCGGACAAAAATTTAGTCATCTGCTACTAACATGTTGTACGACCTCCACGAGCATCAAATAATAGTGGCAATTCAGCGTGGGATTGAGTCTACTTGTGTTCTAACATACATTTTGCCGATTTTAAACCGCTCTTGCATCAACTGATCTCGTATAGTGTGACTACAGTCAGTGGACGAACTTCTCGATACCTAACTCGTCGTTCTGGGTAGTCCCAGGAATTTTTTATTGGGTTCCTGTTTGGGGACTTAGCTGGCCGATCTAAATGCCCGATATATCCTGAAGGATTTGTGCCAATCAATGGCAGTTTTAGCTCGATGCACCATGCAGTTGTCATTCAGAAATATAGGCAAAGCAGCATGCCTTCCTCATGAATATTTTACAAATGACAAATCTTGGTTGCCTAGCACTTCAATATAGCTAGTTTGACGTTACCTCACCTGGTTAAGCTTGACGCATACCTCAACTAAAAGACCCCAGAAACAGCCTCAGAACATAACAGATCGTCTTTGTATCGTCCCTGGCCCACAGGTTTCGGCGAAGACTTCAAGAGGTCTTCGCATAGAAACAGCTAGTTAACAAGCAAGAAGAGGAAAAATAAAGTATAATCAGAAAATAAGGCAGGAAAATGAAGAAAAGTAAAGCGGACACGAAAGATAGAGGTCCCTAAAGCCTAGCTAAATTTAATGTAAAATCTGAACGAGAAGAGGTTCGCCTGCACAATGTGTTCGTCTTAAAAGAGTAATGCAGATTGAAAGTGGAACGACCCGCACAAAATCTTAAGTACTATTTAGTAGAAAATAATAAGCGTCCGTGGAATAATTTCCATACATACCTTCCGTGATATGTAACGAAATGGAAAAATACGGAATAAGATGCAAAAATAAACAGCTGTAATCTACTGAAAATAATTATTTAATTTAAAATTAAGTACAACATGGATAAATTTTTAAACTGAAGTACACGTTACCTAAATTTAAATTGCTGTTATACATCGTTTATAAAATATGTAAGAGTAATCTACGGAGTTCACACCGAAGATTCAAGTTTCAAATTCGGTCATACAACTGAAGTCATTTTGATGACTTGTAGTCTACGGAATTTGCCCCGAAGATTCAAGTATATATATTTATATATAAAAGTATTTGAGTTACCTGCCTGAAGGTTCAGTCCTTACCATCTCAGATGTACGAGTGCATACAATAATTTTGGACTGCTGAAGTCAATAACGCTGCACATAACCACAGTAAAATTACTATTAACTTGGTGAGAGTAATTACTGCTGTTAACAGCGCTAACTGCACGCTAAAAAATCGTGAATCGTCCGTTACAACGGAACGGCCAAATAATTTTACTCCTTTTTTTAGAAGATTACGTTACATCAATTGAAATGAAATTGTTTCAATTTGTTCTCACACACTGTAATGATATTAAATCTCAGGATGCCATTAATCTATTGAATAGACTGAACGAAAATTTCCTTAAAAGGTTTTAGTCAAATTTACCAATTAAATAAGTACGTCATACGATCTTGAATGTTAGCGAACCCATGTATGGCAATCAAAATTTGACCACATATGACTTTCTCTTATTGAAAACCAATGTTGATTAACGTGTACAAATCTACCTGTACAGCAGCAGTCAGAGCTTGACTGACTTTGAATTTCTTCCAATTCCCAATTGAAACACTCGTTCCTCTACGACTACCAAAACTCCACTGAATTTGACTATGTTTCATTCGAATCAACATAGACCATTCGAGAACATTTCCTCTTTCTATGGGAGTCAAAACTTGACCATGTTTTCATTCGAATCAACATAGACCATTTAAGAACATCTCCTCCCTCTATGAGAGCCAAAATTTAACTATCTCTGACTTTCCTACCATTCAAAATGAGCAGTGAGCAGTCGGAAACGTTCCTCTGTGTACGGGAGCTAGTATTTGACTACAGTTGACCGTATTCCCATTCCAAATCAATGGCGCCCACCGCGAACAACTCTCCTCGACCTGCAATCCCCACCGTGGAATGGAAGCATGGGCCTGCAGTGACCGTCCAATGAGCGTTTGTGGAGGCGATCCTTCGAAAATTCCCAGGATCAAGTAAATCCTCGAAATAAAGTTTGTTGAGCCTCTGACAACTGTGATACGACCGAAAACAATAATTGGAAGCCCGGTAAGGGAGAGGGAGGGAAGGAGGGAATGACGGAAGGAGAGGAGGGAAAGGAGTATCGAGGGACCCCCTACAAAGTTGCAGGGATGAAAGGAATCCGAGAGGGAAGGACACAATCTCCTGAATGAATGCGATCCTCGAGGGATGATGTTCAGAAAACGAAGTAACGCTTTCAGGTGAAGCAGACCGTGCGAGACTGTATCAATGAGCTGTGGGAATGGGTCATGGGAATACATGAGTCATGGGAATACACGAGTCATGGGAATACGTGAGTCATGGGAATACACGAGTCATGGGAATACAGAGTCATGGGAATACACGAGTCATGGGAATACGTGAGTCATGGGAATACGTGAGTCATGGGAATACACGAGTCATGGAAACACATGAGTCATGGAAATACATGAAACCTGGGAATAAAGACGGAATAGTACTAGGATTAAAGAAGGATCTGTGGAAAATTAGTGCTTGCCTCAACCGATTTTAACGATATAATGGCGAATAGGAAAATAATGATATATGGGAGTGCATATTGAAAAAAAATGAAATAAATCGATTGAAATGTTTTCGTACACAAAATCGATCGTAACAATAGATACAATGAGTGAATATAGCCGAGTTTTAAATTCTAAGATCATCTAACCCCGTTGACCTCAGTTCCCTCAGTCTCACCCCGCGCATAACTGCAAATTCATCACCATAATCGGCCTTTCAAAAGTCATTAATCGAATCTCCTTCGTCAGCAGACAGCCGGTAATCAGACACGGCTATGTGTGTCCATGAAAGCTATGGCATTCGTGATATGATTTTTCTTGGTACGGGAACGAAGGATACTTTCTGTAAAATTGTTCGCCGACGAAGACGGAAGCCAACTTACGGACGAAGACGGAAGCCAACTTGCGGACGAAGACGGAAGCCAACTTGCGGACGAAGACGAAAACCAACTTGCAGACGAAGACGTAAACCAACTTGCGGACGAAGACGGAAACCAACTTGCGGACGAAGAAACAGTGAAACAATTCAAGCATCCACACACACACACACACCCACACCCCAGGTCCCAGCAGACACCCACATACCAGGTCCCAGCAGACACCCACATACCAGGTCCCAGCCGTCCAAGCCGGCGTCGCCAAACAATGGATTTAATTTCCCCAGTTCCGCTACTGCGGACAATGCCGCCGCCGAAAAATTCTTGCACTTCGCAGGGTCTGGAACGCACGACTCCCTCGGGGCGGCCTGTCCGCATGCTGGATCAGCGTTGTGCGGCCTGTCCGCATGCTGGACCAGCGTTGTGCGGCCTGTCCGCATGCTGGACCAGCGTTGTGCAGCCTGTCCGCATGCTGGACCAGCGTTGTGCAGCCTGTCCGCATGCTGGACCAGCGTTGTGTTGTACATGTATGAATATGTGCAACACATATGTACATAATGAATATGTGTTGCGTGGCGTAGATATACGAATTTGTGCAGGTATAAGTGCATTTATATGTATTTGATAAAATATTTCGTTCCATTTTTTTCGTGGTTTATATGTATGATTTTCATGAACACAAATTTCTGAAGAAATTGAAATTTCGCTTCGTATATATCAACTACGGAACCTGAGAGTCATTCACCTGTTGCATTTATACACATATATACTTCAAGTGATGTGCGAGCACTGCGCCCGAAATGCGCACAGGGAAATGAGGTCTCGAGAGCAAGATACATGTTGCCGTCCCGCTGGACGTGTGCACCAACCATTAACAAAAAGTTAAAAAAAGGTAAAAAGGCCCACGAGGAATCGGGCAAGAAAAAAAAACGTGCGCCGCCATTTGCAAAGGGATCAAAAGATTCTTTGGAATGGGGAGCCCTAGCAATCACTGCGCCCTTCCCTCGGTGTCCCCCTGTTTCGCCAGATGTGCACTCGGCGTGGCTGTTAAATTTTAACCCTTTGCCGATGCAATTATTTTGGCGATAACGGAGTATTGTGCTTCTCACGAACAGCAAGCTGCAGCCTTATGTATACATGCAATAAGGTTTGGTCCGCACGAAAGTGGATTTTAAAATCCACATACATAGATGAGAAAGGGTTTACCCAAGTGAATTTCGAAACTTCAGCTGATTATGTTGTTTTTTAAAGCCACGCGTATCTTGAATTCCTTTTCGAACAAACTCGCCACAGATGCTGCCTACCCAAAAGCTCATAAACGGTTAAACTTCACAGAAAAAATTAAGAACAAATTCATTTATTGAATCTGAAACTTGTTTTCAACTGTCATCAAACTAGTCTACGTTGAATTAGTACAGGTAAACTAGGGAACCTGGCTGGCAGGCCCCCGACATGCTGGGTCTGCGGTGTGAAGTGGTCCTGGTATAGGGAAGCTGGGTGCGTTCATTCACTCAAAGACATACATTCACTCAAAGACATACGTTTATTCACAGACATACATAACTTACATAAAGACATAAATTCACTCAAAGACATATCTAACTTACACGAATACATACATTCACTTACAGACATACATTCACTCAGAGATATACCTAACTTACACAAAGACATACATTCACTCAAAGACATATCAAACTTACACAAAGACATACATTCACACAAAGACATACATTCACTCGAAGACATTCATTCACTCAAAGACATACATTCACTCAAAGACATACATAACAATGCCTTTCTTGATGCCTCAGTTACATTCTCCATCAACTGGAAAATTAATTGTCCAGAGAATTCGTTCATTTTCCCAAGCTTCCGAGTTATCGTGCACGACTCGTTCTCAAGGGAATAAAATTTCAAAAATTGCGAGAGATGTGTCAAAATTGCGAGAGATATGTCAAAATTGCGAGAGATATGTCAAAATTGCGAGAGATGTGTCAAAATTGCGAGAGATGTGTCAAAATTGCGAGTGATGTGTCAAAATTGCGAGAGACGTATCAAAATTAAGAGAGATGTGTCAAAATTACGAGAGATATATCATAAATTGCGAGAGATGTCAAAATTACGAGAGATGTCAAAATTGCGAGAGATATGTCAAAATTGGCAGAGAGACGAGTATGCCAAAAGCAGACGGCTAGCTGCTACGTGTCTATTTTTTTAGTTTTGAGTACACTACAGTTTGTTCCCGTGTTCGAGGCATCATGTTATTTCTGGATATTTACTGGAATGCTACACGTGTCATTTCAGACTCTCGGTATTGTATGGAAATGTATAGATGGAAAGGTATGTCAATGTATAGATGGAAAGGTATATAAATGTATAGATAAAAAGGTATGTAAATGTATAGATAAAAAGGTATGTAAATGTATAGACAAAAAGGTATGTAAATGTAAGGATGGAAAGGCATGTATATGTATATATGGAGAGGTATGTAAATGTATAGATGGAAAGGTGAGTCAAGAACACTAACACCAGTACCAACAGCACAATAAAAAACCTTAAAACCATACCACCAAAACCAACAACAACACCACACCAGCAGCAGGGTAGATGATCTCATAGGTCTTACCCATTAGCTTTAGAGATGGTCTCTCAGCACCCCAGTCGTGCTGTACGCAGCACCACTGCAGTGCTGCACCCCAGCCATGCTGCCGAGTCTCGGGAGTCTCGTGAGTCTCGTGACTCGCGAGACACCAGGAGGAGGGAGCGGCCGTGTCTCGGAGGAGGCGCAGACGCGCGAATTTGAACAATAACTGCGCGACGCGTCCAGAGAAAGGGCGAAGCGTGCGCCCAAACTTACGTTAACTTCGACCAAACGACTTTAACTTTGAAATGAAATTAGCCTAAATAAAGCCAGGCCTGCTCTGCGGG
>VOMN01043299.1:0-10420 GCA_014899125.1 Orchestia grillus
GAGGCAGGGGTGACAGGGATGACGGAGGCAGGGGTGATAAGGAAGACACCACACAAACGAGGGTGGGCAGACCTCATGTCCAGCGTTGTGGTGGTGGTCGTTCTTTCTCTGGCTGAAATTTTCAACCAAAAAGTACTCGTCGTGGACTCGGCCTCACGTGTCGTCAGTGACGAAGCTCTCACTCCCAGCTCGTCCGCCCATAAGTCAGAGGCAAACCACTTTGCATTCTAAGTGCATGTAATTTACGTTAATGTGAGGGGCTCTAAATCGCAATTACTCATCAGGTTCTTAATTCAGGCATCACACTACCGGGCTCGCTCACTGAGAACTCGCTTTCCTCTGCGAGTTTGATCACCCACAACGCACGCCGTTAGTACTCAGAAAAACATCAATTCAACCTAATTTATTGACTCAGTGATGTGACGCTTTGGCAACGCCTCGTTAGCAGCGGAACAAAGGTTTTAATGTCGTCCATCCACCGAGCGGTCAAGCCCTCACGCACGCCAATTATGTACCCGTGCAAAAAATTAGAAGGAAGTAACTCGGGGGCTCAGGCAGCAGTTTTTAAAAGGAGCGCGCTGGGCTCAGGGAAATGCGTAGCTTTCGAGCAGACAAAGTTATTCACGGCTGTGCAGCTCGATGTGAAGCTCATTTTTGGACATCTGAAATTTTTGAATGTTGTAACTTTAAGAGGAGTGGAGAAATGTCATGCGGTCGTATGAATCATGAACCTGTTTATAGCAATGATACCCGCCGTCGTGTTCTTCGAAGACCTCATGAAGCCTTCAACGAAGTATGTGTGCAAGAGACGATACGAGGAAGAAGTGGGTCTGTCATGTTTTGGGGCTGTTACAACTACACAGAAGTTGGTCTTTTAGTTGAGGTATCCGTTAAAATAAACCAGCATGGCTGCATTGAGCTGCCATATAATCCAGTTTTGCCATTCATACAATATCTGAACGAAGAAATGCATGTATGTTTCTTTGCCTGTGTTTAAGGATGACAAATGTCGGGGGCATCGGGCTAGAACTAATATTAATTAGCATGATGATCGTTCAGGATATGTCAGGCATTTAGATTGGCCAGTTAAGTCCCCAGATCTGACCCCAATAGATAATATAATTTATGGAACCACATAGAATGACAAGTTAGACGTCGAGAATATCGACCACGTTCTGTGGCTGCGCTACGAGATCGGTTAATACAAGAGTGGTTTAAAATCGATCAGATGTACGTTAGGACACTTGTAGACTCAATGTCGCCTAGAACTGCTGCCATTATTCATGTTCGTGGAGACTCTACCCCATATTAGTTTGGCAAGTTACTTCAAATAATTTTATTTTTCTTCATCTTTATCCACAAATATTGAATATCTGGATGTATGGATGTAGGGAAAATGGTTTTATGGATGTATGAATGTATTGCAGAAAGTGTATGGGGATGTATGATTGCAGAAGCTGGTGACTGGGGACTGACCGTCGTACAAAGTGCTCTGAGAGCCACTTTTTACATCACAAACTGTCTTCAAGAGATCTGAATGAAGGGACGTTTCTTGGGTTAGCCATGGGCCTCTTGAAGGCCACTTTATCCACGTCGTTGCTCCACTGGTGAGAGCTCGACAACTTGGACAGAAGAAATAAAACATAAAAAATATATCACTCTTGAATATTCGAATAAAACTTTTTGTGTTTTGCTCACTTCCTGTTTCCACATGATTTTTCTATTTTTGCTGATTTCATGAATCTTTTATCTATCATTTTCTATTTCAAAGCGCAATTCATCGAAACCTTTGCGAGAAATCTGAGCGTGGAAAGAGGCACGATTTTATTTCCCATCACAGCGCTTCCCTTGACATGCCAACGGTGAGCCAGAAAGATTCGCTGTCCCAGTACACCAGAGGAGCTCAGCTCCAAAGTGTGTTTGTGAATTACTGCGGATTTGAAATGAGTTGTTTTGCGCAGGTTCTCATTAGCTGGCTCCCAGTCGTCGAGAGAGGGGCATGGCGGTTAACACTCTCTCACATTGGTGGTCGATGAGCAGGGGTCAATTTTTCCGCATGATTTTGAAAATGTCTCGTGAATATTTTTAAACTGCATCTCCTGAGGCACGTACGAAGCAGGGTCTGACTTCGGCTCGTAGCTCGTAAAAGAAATTTGCTTCTTGTATACAGCTAAAAAAATGCCGGGTCTGTTAACTAGCTAAAGAACTGCAGCTTCTGCTATCTAGCTTCAGAACTACAGCTTCTGCTATCTAGCTAAAGAACTGCAGCTTCTGTTATTTTGCTGAAGAACCACAACTTTTGTTATCGAACCAAAGAATCACAACTTTTGTTATCTATCTAAAGAACTGCAGCTTCTGTTGTCTAGCTAAAGAACTGCAGCTTCTGTTGTCTAGCTAAAGAACCACAACTTCTGTTATCAAGCCAAAGAGCTGCAGCTTACGTAACTTAAGAGGCGCTCTGGAACCCTGTATTGAAAAGATTATTGCAGTGCTACCGCTGATCGCCCTTCCCAAAGCTGCGAATTGCTTCTTCTGTTTCAAGAGTTTCGCAGTGGAGGGCGTAGGACTCCTGCATGTTTATTCGCTTGTACATTGGCAAGTCAGACGGTCAGTGCAGCCTTACTGGTGGTAAAAATGAGCGAGGACGGGAGACTCTCGGCGGAACGGTCGAGCTGCGCTGAGTCGCTCACAGCTGACGTCTCACAGTTGGTTGAGTCGAGCAAAGAAGATACGAGCTCGTACAAGTCTATATAAAGTTTATATCTCTGCTAAACCTTTCTGTATCGATCTCTTATACTTAATATCTCCTTTGCTCAATAATGTTTGAGCTGAGCAGATGTGAGAGGCTTGGTTGAGGCGTTTGGCGATGTTTGCTGATCCTGATGAAATCGACCAGAGATAACTGCAGAGCTTCCTAAACAGAGCGATTCTTATCCCTCTGGCACTGGACTAACTGCCAGCCGCCACTCGATTGTACGAGTAATTTGCCCGTTGACTGCAGGTAGTTATAAATCGCATCCATTCCCACACTTGTAATAATTGCAAAATGCGCCAGACAACATAAACCAAAAATGAAGAAATATGTCACAAAAATTCCACTCTATTCATGCACAGTCGGGTTAATCATGTCCAGAACGAAAAATAAATCTTTTCTGCAGGAGCAGGGCTCCTAACGCACGCCTTAAAGCTGCGATAGCGTCGGCAGAGTCAGACGGTCCTGTTGCGCCTGCACCGTCCACTGAGCTTCTGCGTGACGTACGTGTGGCAGTGACGTACATGTGGCAGTGACGCACATGTAGCAGTGACGTATATGTGGCAGTGACGTATATGTGCACTGACGTATATATATTGCGCTCATGTGGCTCATACCTGAGTCGTGTATCTGCTGTAAATGAGAGAAGTAAGAGCTTCTTCCACGTACGCGTAGTCGGAATGCGTTCCTGCACAACGTATGTGCAGTAATGCACCGCGTGTGTTCTTGAGTGAATGGGAGTAGAACTTCCGAATGAACTTCTATGGACAGAATACTGAAGTCAAGGTCGTGCGCTGCTTCAGCGTGATGTCAGCAGGGACGGTGCTGATCACCATCCTCAGCACTCAGCACCTCAATCCTTCCTGGTGTACGGACTCCAACACATCAATGCTGGCATTATTTTTACGTTTTGATCTCCAGGCGAAGGTAGAGAGATCGTGTTCGACTGAAATCTTACAAACAGACACTAAAGGAACGCTGTAGACTGCTGGTCCTGGCTGTGGAAAGGAAATAAACGAGTAGTGTACGTCCGATACTCATGACTCTTAACACGGAGGTCTTGACTTGAGATGAACTCTAATTTACGNACAGGCGCTGCGGGAGTCAGGTGTTACGCACAGGAGTGTGTAGCGTGCATGCATCTTGTGCATGGTCTCCAAGATGACAACTTTGGCATACATTCATGACTGTAATATTTTAAACTGATGAAACACTAGTGGTAATAAATTCTTTAAATCCTTTACTTTTTAAAATGTCAAGTAAACGCCAAAGAACGTTTCACTCAAATGGAGCTTAGTTGAGTTCGCTAATTTTCTAAATTATTAGTGTGAATTTACTACCAACAATATGAACAACACCTGTTACAGAATTAGTTTGAGCATTGATATCAGTTCATGGGGAACACCTGCTCTACAAAGTGGTCCCTGGGAGCTCAGGTAGACAGGGTGCCTCAGCTTCCGCACAGAACATTTCACCGAACAACAATCAAGAATGACAAGCGTATTCAAGTCGCGAATATTCTCTGTTGATTCTGCGTTTCAATTTCAGTAATATGTCACTATTTTACTTGTATTTGTGCTCCATATTCCCACGACCATTTTTTACTTAATCTAATGCTTCATGAAACATTTTTTCTGGACTTACAACTAAATTCATATTTCATCTGTCTAATTTATGTTAGCAGGTGCATGTTTGTGTCTTGGACATTATTCTCATGGTTACCATCCTGCATGTAACATTATCATTAATTAATGAGACTTTGTAAAATGTTAAATGCAAGTGGTGTAGTAGCATCTGCAGACGATAGTGTTGAGAGAATTTCTTCACGGAATACTGCCCCTAACCTCAAACTTAGGTCAGCCACAGGGTACCATACTACTCAAAGTAATGGACTACTCGAGTAACGTACTACTCTACACTCAGTCCAGCCACACGGTAACGTACTGTCCCACTTTAAAGGAAAGTACTACTTTAAAATTCTCACACCACGACCAGTCCACACTGATAGTCTCTGAGTGTAAGATACGACAGACGATTTTAAAAGGCGGAAACCAAGCTTTTTGCCTGAATCCTTAATCCCAGTATTTTGTGTGCACCTCACACTGTGGGAAAATGACTCTCAAGGACAATACTGTATCAAAAATGACCTTGCTTTGCTTTGTAAGATAATAAAACAAGGAAAAAAATGAAGTTCTCGTCCCATCCGCCTGCCTTCGTACCTCAAAATCTCGACTCTACATAAGCCTCCGCAGGCAGGCGGCACGACACTGGAGAGCTGAGCGCTTCAGTCCCCCCTGATATTCGAGGCGGCTAATGACCAGCAGGATCCTCGGAGCAGCGCAGTCAAAACTCGAGCGCATCTTCACGTCCAAGAAATTATAACGAAAGTATGAACAAGAGGAGGCACTTTTCGAGGCCTCTCTGAGGCACGCGGCGTGAACCCAAGACAGTTAAGGCACGAACGCGGCGACGGGCGGCTCATCAGCCTCGAAAGCACAACTATGCTGGATTAACATGACAAACTTACAGGGCACAAACCAATTTAAAATGAATTCCTGAACTGTTGCATCAGTTAATTTGAATTCATGATGCTTGATGGCACGAGGACAAGAAATGCAAGATTGGAAACATAATTTATTTTATTCTAAGGGTGGAGTAAGGGTGAAGTAAGGGTGGAGTAAGGGTGGAGTAAGGGTAGAGTAAGGGTGGAGTAAGGGAGGAGTAAGGGTGGAGTAAGGGTGGAGTAAGGGTGGAGTAAGGGTGGAGTAAGGGCGGTGTAAGGGTGGAGTAAGGGTGGAGTAAGGGTGCAGTAAGGGTGGAGTAAGGGGGGAGTGAGGGTGGAGTAAAAGTGAAATTAGGGTGGAGTTATTGTGGAGTAAGGGTGGAAAATAGCGCGAACAGAAAGTTATTCGTTGTCACTCTGGTCAAGTACCTGCGATTCATCATCTGACGCATGAATTCCAGATAAAATTGAACGAAAATAGCCCGTGCGTAGCTTGCATTGTCCCTGTGACGCATTACATTAAGAAGGTCCAACTAAATGGCCCACTGACGTCACTACACTGCCCCGGCTGATCCTTGTGGCTCTTTCCTCAGTGTGGACGAGACAGCCCAACCCTCTTACCCAACCTGTATTTTCTGTTTCAGTCGAGTAAATTCATCCAATTTTCGGTTAGAAAAAGCTTCAAGGGTGTTTACTTGTCTTTCCTAGACCTCTCACAGCATCGACCAACCATTCCCGAGATAACTCAAACATCTAAAGGCAGAAAAGTTGTCTGAAAATGACATACTTTCAACGGAAAGCCTGCCGGGCAAACGGTTAATGTGGAGATCTTCGAACAGCTCGTCGGCAAGACAGAGCGCGCTCAACCCCCTTGGCTTTAGCCCGCATAACCGTAATAAATGCATAGGAATCGAGGCAGATGCAAATAGGCTGAGAGAGAAGGCTGAGCAGCTGCTGCGGCCAAGAGCCGAAATAAGCTCGCTAGATTCTCAAAAAATCTTCCGACAAACGCTTGCGTGAGGTGGCGCACAATATTCCATGTACATTTGATTTGGAGAGTCAGCGACGCTTTGGTCAATAGCGAGGATACTGAACATGATGAGGGCTTACCGTTTTCTTAAAGCATGGCGGGTGAGGCGAGATAGGGTCAAAAGGACGGGATCGGTGCTGCCCTAGGTTTGGGAAGCTGTATGGATTGGAAAGCTGTATGGTTTGGGAAGCTGTATGGTTTGCGAAGCTGTATGGATTCCTTGAACCATTACTTGGTTGGCCAGGCATCTAGGTTAGTTAAAGAGGTTAGCTGGAAGTAGCAGGCTTGAGAGGAAAAAGTTCTACACGTGACATGTAACACATGTAACAGAAAAAAGAAAATGTGGACGGACGCAGGACGCAGAGCTTGAAGCGCGTCTCAGAAGGACTGATCGCTCTCCATCCAGTAACTAAACCTTCACACGATCAGTAAATATCTGAAGACAGTGTCGGCTGATAGCCAAATATAGGCATCAAATGCTAACTTCGAATTCTATTCTGGAGTCAGGTCTTAAGTCAAGGGACTGGACAGTCAGGGTTCGATGTTTCTATTTAGGTGCCTGCCGACACGATCTTCAGACATTGGCTGACCGTATGAAAAAACTCTAACACTCCGAATTCCCGTCGCTCACATGACCCATACGAGTTGAGCTTCACAGAAAATCGAAAAGCTAAATGCCTTTCGCATAGGAAATTTTTTTTTAGGATAAGGATCAAGTCTTTCAATCTTTCAAAAAAGTGTCCGGTTTATCGAAGTAATAATGAAATTTTGAAGCAGGTAAATTCAATCATCTTCTGAACCTGACTTACTCTATGAAGATGCGCGGATAATTCGCAGAGCGGAAGAGGATAATACTAAAACATTTCTAAGGAACATGACTCACGAACACTGATATTAATTAACATTTATTGAGCATCCCGGACGCCAGCGCGACGCTCCCTCGTTCTTTCATACCTCAAACCTCAACACTGCAGGAGAGCGAGACGCTCCGTGGTAGATGCGGTCGCTGGACTCGGCAACGTGGCTCTGTGACGTCTAAAAAACCACGATTTTGAATTCAGATGAACAGCAACATTCCTACTTGAGCATATATATGAGTAATTACTTGGCTTTTAGCTTCATATCATTTAGAACAAACTTTCCTGTAGAGTGAATCTAGCTTGAAGAAGCCTCCTTCAAATATCTGTATAAATATTTTCAATTGGTCGCTCTTCAGTCCCCGTAAAGTCTTCTCCGCCGCTCCTTGGAGCCTTCCCTTAGAATTGTAAGTCGTCTTAATGATCTCCCTTCACAAATGAGCTCCAAACACAGCCGGCCAACGCGCTGAGCTCTCGTCTAGATTGGCGCCGCTAAATTTTGCACCATAGTCCTTTTTCTCCAGCCATTCAATGGCTTCCTTCTCATTTCAACTCGACTCTCTTCAAAATGAGCGACACAATCTGCTCCAAATGCCAATTTTAGACGTGTAACACGGGAATAGATGTAACCCCATACAGACTGCCTTTACTGCGCTAACATAACCCTTCGTATGGGGCCACCTGTGTAGTAATTACCTCCGGCTGATTAATGTGTGCCTGTTTGATAAAACTCATTGTATTTGTCTCGACAAGAAACCCAATTATTTGAAATAATAAAATCACTTAATTTCTTTAAGACAAGTACAAAAACAGAACACAAAAGCTGAAAGCATGAGCAAATTCATAACGCGAAAGTGTCGCTAAACTCTAACGCGGCGCTTTTTACGGCACAACCAAAGTATTATATAAGCATTCCTGGGTCGGCCGCCTGTCGAGGTATGAACAAAGTTATGCTGCTGCCCAGTGAATTAAACTACGTCTAAAATATTAAGCTTTCCAGATACTTTGGCGTAATCCTTCAGTTGCTCGAAGCTGAGTCGATGTAAAAAATGATCCTGAGGTTGTCTCAGGATTTTTTTTTGCAAACTTTCTTCCTGAGGAGGGGGCTCTTCGGTCGCGCAGCTCGGCACCAGAATTAATCGCTTTCACGTTTTAATGCCGCTTGAAAGTTCTTAGTTTCTTAGAATTGTTACAAAATAACTTTAGAGAGCAATGTTACTAATAAATTTCGATGCCGGAGGCTCGGTGAACAATTTGTTGCGGAAGAGGCCCGAGAGGCACGACAGGCCTTACAGAACCCAGAGGCCCTACAGGCCCTAAAGGTCATACAGGCTCTACAGGCCATACAGGCCATACAGGCCCTACAGGCCATACATGCCCTACAGGCCATACAGGCCCTACAGGCCATACAGGCTCTACAGGCCATACAGGCCATACAGGCCATACAGGCCCTACAGGTCATACAGGCTCTACAGGCCTGAGAGGCCCTACAGGCTCTACAGGCCTTATAGAACCCAGAGGCCCTACAGGCCCCACAGGACCTAAAAGCCATACAGGCCTGAGATACCCTAATATATAGACCTACAGGTCCGTGGGGCCTCTGTCTCGAACATCCTCTTTGATCTGAGGTCATGAGTAATGTGACCATCCTCTGGTGCTACTTATCTAGACAGCAAATAAATTTTTTCATCGCTCGGCTACTATATTAATGCGAAGATGAAATGCTTACGTCATCTCAATTAAGATTGGACTGTTCATCTGAGACAGTAAATTCTTTTTTATGTTTAGACTTCTCAATGATGGTATTTGGCTGAGTCGACGCGTGTCTGACCATACGACACATACTTCATCTCTAATTTAGACGCTTACGTCAGCTGTATGAAATTAAAATTTCATTGAAATGGGCTTAGGTTAGTAATGGGTGGGAGGTTCGTGAACGAGGCTGAATTAGTGATAATGTTCCCCAGACAAATTTTCGATAGCTTCTTTTGAATCCAATGCAAGACTTTTCCTTGAGCTCTGAGGAAATAGTGCGTCGCAATTTATTTTGTTGAAATTATCATCAAACAGGCATGCAATGCTTATGCGACATACCGGTCAGCAGAAATGTCCTTCACAAAGCTGCTGACTTTATTACCTCGTTTCCAAATGTCTTACAAAAAGTCGCGCGTGAAACTTTTCTTTAAGAAACATCCCTCTCGCAGCTCTGTTTGAATTTTTACCAGCTTGATCCAATGGTTAGAGTTTTGGTCGTTCATTTGGCTGGGATTTACCTCGAGGCGGACGCTCATTGCTGGGTCCAGAAGCTTTCTGGCATATCACAGTAACTTTTTGCAAGGCTTTATTATTCAGAAATGTTGTAAAATGGTACACCTTGGAGTTGTAATGCTCGGATTTCCACACAATCGTTGTTAGTTGAAGACATTTATGTGTAGCTTATTCTACTTAGAGCGATGTGTAGACCTACGTGGAAAACCAACACCTGTTTTACCTGAACCAGCATAATGACTGAATAATGATCTAGTTCGCTGAATGCATATCATGGGTATCTGAAACGCGTAATATACGCATTAAAGTTAGGGGAACGAGAGTTACATGTATTGTGTAGACCTAGATATTTCCATTGCGTACCATGTATTGATGAGTAAAAGACACAAAAACATCAAAGTCTCATATACTTTAATGATAATAAATTAAAAATATTCATCTCAACTGAAGCAATCCAAACTGAGTAAAATTTTACTTTAATCCCCAAAATCTCAGTAAATAAATGAATGCTCCTCTAAAACCACCAGCAACCGCTGTTTCACAAACACGCCACCCAAGTTTGCCTCACGGATGATCACCGGAGACTCGCCCTGCGTCCTAAGCGAATATGGGCGAAGCAAAACATCCAATTTTAAGGAAGACGTCTTTTACGAAAAGCAATCAAGGTCCTAGAATCTTGCATCGTCCCTCAAGGGTGGGAAAGCATTCAGGTGCCAATGGAGCTACGCCGCTTTACTGCGCATGAAATAAGGGGGCGCGATGGCCACAACCGCCCGGCGCTCTCCACTCCGGCGGGGCGACAACAAAAGAACTCGTCTCGTCCAATGGCCTGCAGAAGCGCATCCACGGCTGCAGCGCGAGGCTCGTGGGGCTTAAAGGCGACAGAGTGTTAACGGCTCAGGGCTGGGGCTGTTCCGGGCACACCAGCTGCAATAATTACACTAGGCACACCAGCCACTATAATTAAGCTAGGCACACCAGGCACTATAATTACGTTAGGCACACCCGCC